>CAKOAT010998557.1:0-36845 GCA_932364175.1 Eruca vesicaria subsp. sativa
GTAAATTTTTAATTTTTCAAAAAAACATTTATGCTTTCAAAAATCTAACCCTAAGAAACACATACAATACTACAACATATGTTGGTGAAACCTAAACCAAAGAATATCATGACTCACTACTTTCACTCATCTATGCTGAAAACAACTGACTTTTGTTATATATTAATTTATATCTCTTAAGACATATGTTAATTACATATTCCAATTTTTCATTTATCAAAATATTTATTACACAATTTTTAAATTATTTTTAAGAAAAACTGTCTCAGACGACTTGCGAGGGCTAAAAACGTCAAAAAAAAACTCTTTTTTTGTTTGTTCACAAGGGGTTGGTTGTAATTTCAACAGCCTTTTAAGTTACTTTTGCATTTGATTCAAGTTTGGGTTTACTTTTGCATTTCAAATCAAGTTTTGAGTCATATTTGGCAATTTTCCCTAAAAACAAAGACTTTTTATTCCCCTAGAAAAAAAGTAGATCGTGTATTTTTTCTTTCGCTCCTTGGCTATCGTTTATTCTAGAATCCAACATCTTCTGATTCTTTACCATATATGCAGATCATTAGTGAAAACAGTTAGCAAAGAAAGGTTTGGAATTTTGATCATTTATGCTATTTTTAATGAGCTTGCGGCTATGTTTTGATTATTATATATTGATAGTTATCTCCGTTCTGTAGATCGGTCTTATGGTATCTTTCTTCCTAACAAAATTGTTTAATGGAGATGATGATCAGAGATAATTTTAAGGATTCAACACATAGGTGGAGTCAGCATGCAAAGGTAAATTTTATTATTATTTTTTTAATATATCAATCTAATTGTTTTTCATATTGTTATCAGAACCAAGAAGAGGATATGAAGAAAAAGCTTCACGATTGATGATGTACTCTATAGATAAGGAATACATATCATTGATATAGAAGCTGCATGTCAATTTTGAAATAAATTAATCGTCTTATATTGTGTTTACTTGCAGATATAGGAACTTGAGAAATAGAAGAACAAAACGGTAGACATTGCATACATAAGGTCAGCTCAAATTGTGAAACGATTATCAGAATCGCTTGCTTTCAGCAAAATAGAGAGAAAAATTAATATCTTCACTCTAATAACTGTAGAAAATAGATATTTTGTTGGCTTTCAGCTTTTGGTAAAAAAATTATGAATTTCTTGAATGAAATAAAATTTCAGTATATATGATTAGGTTCTTCTAATTTACATATTTATTTTTGTAGAGACCAGCTATCGTATGGAATCGCAATAGCTTTTGATGGGATACACAAAGATGACTCCAGTTTAAACAATAAGGAAAAACGTCTTGCATATTTTTGTTTGGTAAACAAGTGGTAAAAACTCTCCTTTCTTTTCTCTATCGTATTGAGTTAACTAACTTTCCTTTTGCTAGGAATATAATTGAATGAGTAACAAAGACAATTAATTTTATAAGGTATTACTAAATGAAAAGCTAATCTAAGATTGTTAATAAGATATGACGGATTGCCTTGATTGTCTCATGTTGTTCAGAGCATACATGATATTGATTGTCTCAGCTCTGTTTAAATGGTAGATTTATAAATATTATTGTTCAGAGCATATATGTATGGTTTACAGTTGTCTGAGAGTTGCATAGCTCGGATTGGCTATTTCTTAACTATCTTTTATAAAACAACAGATGTCAATCGTGTGATTGCTTATATTATCTATTTTTAAATGTGACGCATGTTGGAGTTGGACGTTCTAAGAACTGTACTCAAGTAATCCATATACAAAGGCAAACAACAACATCGAAGACAACATAATGAATCACGGTTAGTAATTACATATCTATCATAGTATGGAAGCAATGTAGGACATCTAGAGTAAGTAGTGAGTAAGAAAGAAAACTGCCTTAAGTATTTATGTTTGGTTTTTACTTGTCTGAGTGATGCTTATTAGTGTTTATGATAAAGATAATAGTTTAAATGAACGAAGCGAATTCACAAGCAGTTCAGAACTCAAGAATAGGAATCTTATTAAGTGAATGTTTGATTAAATTTAAGGAAAGGAGCCTTTGGAGTTCCATTTACAATTTCGTCATAATTAGCAAGATTTAGGAACATTCTATCATCAGTAAAATTCGAAGCTGATAGGATGGCGTCCTCTACTATCGCCATCTTGTAAGGATGTTTTGTAGCTTGATATTGACCACCAGCTGCATTTAGGTGGCATATTTCAATAACTCCCCCATTCCCCTTTCAGAAAATCACGTTGAGCTCGGTACATGAGAGTTCGTTTGCAGGTGGCCTGGATCTTGTTACCCTATAAAAAACGTTCATGTTAGAATGAAGTAAAGCAAATAAGTATGACAATTGGAACAAAGCTATAAAAAAAACGTTACCCAATCATCAGAGAAAATCATCTCGAAGGAATCCCCTCCAAAAGGTGTATTTTTCTTCCATGAATGCAAACACTCACTCGAACTCGTTGTCTTTGAAAGGTCTTAGTTTGGTGAGAGGGGAAAAAGTTGTAAGCTAAGACATGTTTATTTTTTGTGGGTTCCGTTGATATTTTTTTCACGTAGGATAGAGGAGTTATATATATATATACTTGGCAATGTGAATAATATAGGTTTAATAGATTGATTCACAATCTTTTCATAGTTTTGATTGTTACGCAAAATCAAAACAGAATATGCACATTCCTTTTTTAATTATACAATAATTAAAATTCGAATATAAACACTACATATAAGGAATACATGTTTTGCTAGTTTAAATGAAAGAATATGTTGATTGTGTTAGTTAATATATATATATATATATACATGTTTTGATTATTTTGAAAGAGTAGAAATAGGAAAAAATCTTTGGATGTTGTTTTGTTTTCCAATTGAAGAATATTGTGTTATGATTTTCTGCAGTTAATGTTGTTTGCCTAGAACTAGGAATCATTAGTTGTATAGTATTTTGTTTTAGAAGGAACATACAATATTTAGTTTCAATATTGTATAAAGAAAAAATTATAATGATATCAATAAGTCAGAACTAAAAAAAATTATTAATTTGGTAAACCAAACCGATTAACCATACCTAGATTAGATCAAAAATGTCTAAATAACAAATTAGGTATATCATAAAATCGGTAAACAAATATCGGTTTGCTATGAAGAAACATGAACTCAACTTAATAGTGATCAATCGCTTGGTTATAGTTTTACATGATTGATCAATCGTTTGGTTATAGGTTTACATGATTATTGGTTTAGGATCAATCATTTGGTTTTGCGGTTTACATGCTTATTGGTTTACGCCTGGTCATAAGTTTACATGAGAACTGGTTTCGAATAATATAAGATAAGTATTTTTTGAACAAAATAATTTTGTTTATGTATCGGACGGAAGGGTGTAGTAAAGAGATTACCAATTTATTTGGTTTAGTTTCAGTATTGGTTTCGAATTATTGATTAGGAAATTAATGTGATAGCAAAACGTAAAATTATTGTGTTTTGATGAGTGGCATGGATTAGTAATTATTGTGGAAAAGTCATGATTAAGTACAAAATATATTTCTGTTTTAATAGTTTAGATAAAAGCGACTACATAGTATACGAGTAAACTTTCTATTGATATAAAAATGAAGAGGTTGATTATATGATTTCATATAATCAATATATATTTTTAAATGGGTTAACACATTTTACACCAGCTTAAGATTTTTAATAATTTACATATTTGTTAGAAGATTGTTAATGCTAGAGATTATCTTCACAAACTGAAATGATTTCATTTTTAATTTATTTGTTTTAAAATTCAGTCGCGAAGGAGGCTGCTTGAGATATTTCAATCTAACCATAGCTGATGGAATTAACAATCCTGGATAGCACTCAAAATCAAATATTGTGAATTGGCTTTAGAGTTCGTAAAAGATGTTGTTATGGTAAAGTACTCAAGATGAATTTTTGGTCATTCTCCATACAGCTAAGATTCGTTGAGAATTTCAGACAGAATTATAAATTTCACCCAAAAAGTATTATAAATTTCCTAGGGATTCTAGACTATTGGGGTTTAAAATCTCAAATAAAAAAAAAATGATTGTTTTCTTTTTGAAAGACTCTATGGTTATTAAAATGTAATTGTATTATGTAATGATTTGATATATAACTACTCATGTGATGTCAAAAAAATCTTGTTTTATAAGTTCTTTTTATTGGTACAATCTTATATAATAAAATTTACTTATCTCCTTTCTCATGTGTCCACGTCATGGAGGAGATATGGGCTTTTCTGGATATGTGACACTCATTAAACTTTCTACGAAACTTTTTTTTTTCTTAACATTCTTTTATTTGGGCATCTATTATGTTTATTTGAACACCCAATGTTATGTGTGTTGTAGTCGAAAATGAAGACCAATAGGAGGAGAAAAATAACACACATGCCCCTCTCTAACGAGATTCTATGGTTTTTTATTTCTTAAATTATGAACATTACTTAAAACTATTTGGCTTTGATCACTTTTTAGGATGTTAAAGTTATAATGTCTAAGCCGATTTCTACCATTAACTAACATTTTTTAAAAATTGGAGCCGACGACATTATGGTTCGTCATGTTACTGAAAAACAGTTCTTCGAATTTTCATTCATGTTCGTCAATAGAGTCTCGGGAGAGTAAGTTGACACGAATCCTGTTGGGGATACACTGGATCGAGATGTATTGGTGTCGTTTCGTCTCCGTTTCTTAGCCCATATACCGTTACTGGAAGAATTGACTCACTGTCATTAACACCATTCCTAACTCCTTCACTCCTCTACGGCTCCACAACCACGATTTCTCCTTCAATGCATCTTTCCTCCCTTCAACGGTGTATTACAGCTGTAAAAAGGTTAGATTTCGTACCTTAAAAATCTTTCGCACAAATCCTAATAACACTTGGATTAACTCATAAAATGATACTAAATTTGTTGTGTGGAAGAAGACTAAAATAATTAGTTATATCCGCTTGAAAAGACGTCATCGTGGAAAGCAATGTAATGCACGTCTTTAAATCGGTGAAGTCATAGTAGATGAAAAGATTCAAGTTTGGGTAGTTCCTGTCACACGTTTGGTTTCATGTTAAAAATTCACCAATGACGTTTTGTTTCACGTTAAAGACGCACATTACATTGCTTTCTGCGATGAAGAGTGGTAGTTCCTGTCCATGATGACAAGTGATCATATTTCTTTAGTTGTAGCCATCGAGATGCTCTTTGTGGATTATAAACACTTATCTGTTGGAGGAAAAAAATTCAATTATCTGGATTTGTGGTGCTCTCGCCGAACAATCCTGGAAATACATTCTTTCCAAAAGACAATCATTCAGGTAACTAGAACCAAAGCACTTACAGTAACATGATCTTCTTATGAGTTCAAATCTGAAAGTGTTATTACTTTTTTTGAACATGGAAGTTTTCATGGACTTTGATATAATTTCTATATATGAACTAACTAACTAACAAAAAGAGAACATCCCCTGAGACTGCTTCCACTTTTTACTACCAGAGCCAAAGCTACGATCAATCCTCGACAATGCAAACCAAGTTCGCAAGGTAGCCTGACATTTACCAGCATGATCATAGTTTTTTTTTTTAATTAACTTTTTAAAACTGTTATTGATTTCCTTTAATATTCAAATTCTGTTCATTTTAACTAAAAATACTTTATAAACAAATCTCATAAAGTTCTAATATTATTTTTCCCTTTTAGAAATAAAGGTAGCTAAACTTTGTAAAATCTAAATTTGATAACAAAATTCTAAAGTTTTAAATAGACTTTAGTTTGTTTTCTGAAATAGAGAAAAAATTATTTCTTTTTCTTTAAAAATAATTTTTTTTAAATTTCTAAATTTCTTCCGAATTTATTTATCTTCTTTCCGAAATCTTAGATTAAAATTAGAAAATTTTTAATATTTTTTTCGACTTTGGAGGTTTTTCTAAATTTGATTTGAATATTATTACTATTTTAATTAAAATAAACAAAGTTTGAGTATTAAAAAGAAACAAAGTTTTAAAAGTTTGTGTATTAAAATGAACAAAATAAATATGGATATTAAAAATCTTAATAGCATTTAGTTGGAATATTTTTATGGAGTTATTTCGTTTGGTTTTATGGTTCACTGTCTTTTAATTTTGTACCACATCAGATCAGTCATTTCCAAGACATTGAATAAATATTCCAGCTATATGGACCTTATTCCTATAACCTTGAACTCACCATCAGGAGATATTAAAAATTTAGAAAATATGGTTTAACTGAATATGTAGAACAATAGAACTGAGCATTTTGGTACTAGTATCGTCGCGTATGATGTAGTTATTCGGTTCCTGTTTGATTTCAGTTCGCTTATTTCGAATAATTGAGATTAATTTTGGGTAAAATATAAAAGTAGTTAGGATTATTCAGATTCAGATTATTAGGATATTTTAGACAAAAATATTATGATAATTTTGGGTAGAGCTGTGCAAGGATTTTCCAGCAACAATCACCCAACGTCACAATTAAAAAGAGCTGAAAAAAGTACCTAAGTCTAAAACTCTTCCCTCATACGCAAAGTATTTCATAACTCAACTGTATTTATCACTAGTGGTATTCCGGCGCTACGCGCCAGGTTTATATATTTATTCTCTAATGAATCCGAAATTATTTATAATTTTGAAATTACCAGTATTTATGAATAATCTCTTACATCATGTATGTTTCTTCTTTTAGATGATTCGTATGATGTTGTTGAGAGTTCTTACATTTTGGTGGTCGATACGGGTTTCTAACAAACATTTAATGTGTTTTGTAGTTATTAAATATTCTTTATTTTCGTTGTTCGTCAGGATATATCATGTATGTATTATGGGAGGTTACATTATATTTTATTATACTATATCTTCAAAAGTATTTAGTAGAAAGTGGAGGTTTCTGTTTCTAAATTTCTAACGTTAATTGGTCTTTGTTTGCTTGTTGCTGATTTTTGAATTGTAAATTTACTATGATGATGGATTAATTATAGATTTTATTTTTGGTATACTTCTATAGTTTTACAGTCGTATGATTGTCTTGGTTGGATATGAGTGTGTAGTGAAAAAGACAAATAACATGTGACAAAAAGGGTAACCATTTATAACTTTTACATTTTCTTTTGTTTGTTCTGGTTATGGCTGTTGTATTAGTGGCTAGTGATAATTATCTTAATTTTCATTAATGTATGCATGTGGATTTTAGAGCTTAAATTGTAGGCGATTTGAGGTGACTGATGAAAAAGTGATAGGGTACGAAACAGGTTTATTTATTTCGGTTAAGTGTCCATTTGAAGCTGGATGTTATGTCTCATGTGAATGTATTTTACACCGTGCTTATTTTATTGGTTTACTATGTTTTTAAACTTTGATTTCTATGTAACTATTTTTTTATTCTATTAACGTGTGTTTTTTTGTCACATTTGTTGATGTATTTAGTATTTTTTTGTGTAATGTTTTAGATTAGTGGTTGACCATATTTCATATTTAAAAGTATGTAAAAAATCAGAGAACACCAACATGAGATATAACATGGAAATGCATATGACAAACTATACTTCCGTAAATCTGCAGAAATAGCTGAAGATCGATTTATTTCTTCTGCCAATCTTTCTTCTTCAAAGTCAATCCTAAAAGTCCATCAAACCACATTAACCCTTCATCATTAAACTGAATAAATGTTAATACCTTCTTCCTTAACTTGTGAAAAGAGCTCAATCTTAAATCCATGATCAACTTTTCATATTTGCTAATTCTTGTAATAATAATTTTCAACTATTGTTACGCTCGTAAGATTGGTAAAATAATGGAGAAACCTACGATAATGAGATTCTGAAACTTATACTTTACCTTGTCGTTGGTCAAAAGTAGGTTAAGATCAATTAGCTTCGAGGTTCTTTGTTTTTTTTTAGATTTCAAACTTCTGAAACATAATCAATTTCTTCTCACATATGTTAGGAACAACTTCGTGTAAAGAAGCTGACGATTGATTTCTTATTGTTGCTACTCTGAAGCCGGCAGCTTTGATAGTACACAGTGGGAAAGATAGGGAATATGTCTGAGTTTGACGACGGCTTGGCCTAAACGGTTGAAGAGAGGTAATGAAAAGGTATCTATAACAAACCTAATCACTTTCCGATACAATTTGGGTATTGTACTTTGGACCAAATAAAGTTAATAATTCTCTTTACATGAGTTTATCATCTAGTTATTGTATGAGAATTGATTTGACAATGTCAGTACACAATCATTTTCACCAGAAAATGAGGACATAACTTTAAAAAGAAATAACATGACATCAACTTAATTATGAGATATAAAATTTTTTAGATAATTTTTGAATTTATGAAAAGTTTTTAAAATATATTATTAGCTAATAATTTTTGTAATATCACTAAAAATAAATTTATGTATAAATATTTTTTTTTTTTGGAAAAACTTTTGAAATATTATAACTAATAAATTATATATCACCACTACAATATATATGTATATAGCATTAATAAAAAAAAGATATAAGTACATTGTAAAAAAGTTCACATTAACTTATATATCCTATGTTTATAGTTAAAAATATATATATATATATATGTTATAATTATTTATATTTTTTCTTTATAATACTGAACTAAAAACACTAATGAAATAAAACTTTTTTTTAATTAATGTATAAATTTTTATTAGCATTTATTGGTTCATTAAGTAAACTAAAATTTTTTTACCATTTTAAAATATTTTCAGCTAAAACAGAAAGATCTAATTTTTTTTTAAATTCATAGATTTAAATATAGATATACTTAAATGAAAGATAAGAATATATTTGAAATAAATAGTTATTAAATATAATAAACATTAAAATATCATTAAAGAATGTGACACATGGCATTTTTCCCCCTATGGAGAGAAAAAGCCAACTTTTAATAAATTATATATCACCACTACAATATATATGTATATAGCATTAATAAAAAAAAAATATAAGTACATTGTAAAAAAGTTCACATTAACTTATATATCCTATGTTTATAGTTAAAAATATATATATATATATATATATATATATATGTTATGATTATTTATATTTTTCTTTATAATACTGAACTAAAAACACTAATGAAATTAAACTTTTTTTTAATTAATGTATAAATTTTTATTAGAATTTATTGGTTCATTAAGTAAACTAAAATTTTTTTACCATTTTAAAATATTTTCAGCTAAAACAGAAAGATCTAAATTTTTTTAAAATTTATAGATTTAAATATAGATATACTTAAATTAAAGATAAGAATATATTTGAAATAAATAGTTATTAAATATAATAAACATTAAAATATCATTAAAGAATGTGACACATGGCATTTTTCCCCCTATGGAGAGAAAAAGCCAACTTTTAATAAATTATATATCACCACTACAATATATATGTATATAGCATTAATAAAAAAAAATATAAGTACATTGTAAAAAAGTTCACATTAACTTATATATCCTATGTTTATAGTTAAAAATATATATATATATATATATATATATGTTATAATTATTTATATTTTTTCTTTATAATACTGAACTAAAAACACTAATGAAATTAAACTTTTTTTTAATTAATGTATAAATTTTTATTAGCATTTATTGGTTCATTAAGTAAACTAAAATTTTTTACCATTTTAAAATATTTTCAGCTAAAACAGAAAGATCTAATTTTTTTTAAAATTTATAGATTTAAATATAGATATACTTAAACTAAAGATAAGAATATATTTGAAATAAATAGTTATTAAATATAATAAACATTAAAATATCATTAAAGAATGTGACACATGGCATTTTTTCCCCCTATGGAGAGAAAAAGCCAACTTTATTATATAAGATTAAGCAAAAATAAATCAATTGTATTTGTCTAACAAAAATTACAATACAGGGGGTAGTAATGTAAGACATTCATGGTTAAACGAAGTATATTTGAGCACCACCAGCACTCTACTAGGAGAATTATCTTTTGAATCGAGAACAGAGCAACATAGATTACCAGTTTAACATAACAGTCTCCTAAACAAAATGTACCTCACTATAGATAATGTGAGAAAGTAGGCACGAAGCATTAGGATGTATTTGCTCAAATCAAAGCTGCTTTAACGCAACATGGAAGGTCAATTCTGCTTACTACAGTCTGCACTACCCTTAAATCTTGAAACACCACTAGAACACAATAGTAGCATAAATATGTAACCCAAACAACAATCAGCGCAAAGTGCAGACCTACCACTACTACACATACTAGAATCATTTTCCGCGCGGCTACGCGCGGATAATTAATTTTAAATTTTATTATTTGATTTGTGAATATCAAATATATAATAATAATTGTGTTTATGAAGTAATTAAAGTGTAGAATATAATAGGAAAGGGGATATTTTATCTGATTATTTGGCTTAAATATTGTATATAGCTGCCTTATTCCACATTCTTTTTATTAAAAAGTTATTTTTATTAGTTTTCCAAAATACAAAAATTTAGTTTTAAATATAATAGCCATTACGTACGTGTTTACGTACTCTATTTTGTTTAGTTATATATTTTAATTATATTATGCAGTTTTATGTTTATTATGAATGAATTTTTGTATTGTTACACTTAATTATATTTTGTTTTGGTAATGGAAAAAGTTAAAGGGCATTAGTGGAAATTGAATTTATAACGCGTGTTATTTTTTTAATTTTATTATTATTAATTTATAGATTCTCGCATATTTCATTAAATTTTAGTGTTACTTGATTGCTGATTTTATAATTTTATACAAAATATATTGTTATTAAAAAATTAAATGTTAGTCATTTTACAAATATATTAATGAAAGTTGTATTCTTAATATTTTAACTCACAAAAAAAATTCTGAGAATACTACACATATTCTTTAGATTCTTAAAATTATTATACTATTTTAATTTTATAAATTTTCACAATAAATAAAATTATGTATAACTGTTTCCAAATTTAACAAATTTTTAGATTTATAAAATCAATAAACTTTATAGAAATTTAAGAGGGTGACTGGCTGTTGCTCTAGAGTCTCTCTACAGCCCTACAACTATACACCAATTATGCTTTATAATTTTAAGGAGTTCAGAGCCATTTTTTAAATTTACATATGTACTTTCCAAAATTTTATTCTAGGGCCACAGTAGAAAAATCTAAAGCTTAAATTCTACATCAAAAGTTTTAAAACTTCAGGATTACCAATTAAGCCCTAAGTCTCGTTAACGCTCCTTCAGTATTTGAGTGTAACTTTTTTTCCAAAGATTTTTAGGAGGTGTGGTAACTTTGTCATTTAAATGATAAAATGATTTTGCATGAGTTTGAATTACTTCTCATTCATATGCTCGCATATATACTTTGAAGTGTTAGACTTCATATATCTATTTCTTTACAATTTTTTTCCGTTTATATATCTCTAAATCGTTTACGATGATTTTGAATATAATCTGTTTAATGAAATTTGGGGTAAATAAATTTACTTGAAATTGTTAGGATAAATAGTTTTGTATTTTATTTGATATAAAATATATTCAAATTGAATTTACTTATAGGTTTGCGTATTTAAAATGATAGATCAATGTTTACCTTTTTATTATGAGTCATGTCTTTTATGTATTATCATATAATATGCATGTTGGTTGGTAGATGTTTTGTTGCAACAGGCCGAGCCAAGCTCGTGTATAAAGCAACCGAAGATCTGACGGGTTAAACATTTCACAGGTTTTATTAGCAATACGAATGGCCTATACTCAAATCACATAAAGAGTAAACAAATTCTTTCTTGGAGTTAATGCCACTCAAAAGGTATGATTTAAAAACCGAAGCTCCTTTTTCTTAATCAACACTGAATATCTCAAGCTTTTGCCCAAGTTTCCAGTGAATCCCTGATGATGATTCCATTTCCGGATATTCTCCATACAGATTCCATAGACATAGCGAAAAAAGTGAAAAGAAGATCAACAAAATAATCCCAACACTCAACATATAGGGAGCCTCAACATATATATGGTCGTTTTTTCCTTCATGACATGCATTCAGCAATATCTTTTGATCAGCTGGAGGATTAATTAGCTCCATGTTTCTTTGTTCATCATTTCCAGGTATGGAGCTGATCTGTGTCATCAAAGGTTCCCAAATCTGATTTCTGATTTCGGATTATACTTTCTTCATCGCTCGCAGGTTTCTCATAAGTTTTGCTGTTGCCAATATCATTGTTATTGCAGAAGTATTGATGGCTCCAAGAAGAACGTTCTGTGAAAATATCCAAACAAAAACACATGTTAGAGTCTCAAGTGTTGTAAGAGTAAATGTTAAACAGTTGGGTTGCTAATCTTTGTATAGTTACCCTGTGATCTGGTCGGTGATCCAGCCGCCATATAGAAAAAAATCTGAGGCAAAGATCTTTATTAAAAAACATCTCACTGATGAACTTGTTGAATCTTTCATTCTTGAGAACAGTTCCTTGGAGACTAAGACCAAATGATGGCTTGTATATTACGCTTACAGTTGAAGCAAGAAACTTCTCGCTCAAAATAACCGGACTTCTCCGAGAAATTGGTTACGTGACTGCGTCGATCACTTTCTTAGCTTCCTCGTCCTTGAAAGGTTGAATCAGTGACCTCATTTAGCACTGAAAAGATCTTGCACACAAATCCTCCTTAGTTCGTTCTAGTAATCATCAAAGGGAGAGAAATTAATGTCTAGGTAATTTTCCAAGATGTCCCAATAATGTCCCGTAGCGTCTCCGTGAGATGGCTACAAACAGCCATACCTGTGAATCATAGATTAGAGCAATACACCAATCAGGCAGGAAAATCATTTTCCAAATGCACACATGAGTGCATGGAACATAGAGATGTTTTTCTGTTATCTTACTTTGATATCGCTAGTTCTTCCTTGCACCGAATCACACTTGTGTGCCTAAATAAAATAAAAACAATGTTTAGCACGCTCCTTATTAATTTATTTATGACTCAAATATTGAGTAGGCTATATGTCAAATACCCTTTGGTACAAAATTTTCTGCCTTGACATTCGGAGGATTCTCTGACCAATTACTTTGGCTAATAAAGCTCTGCAGAAAATAAGAGCAAACCTCTAGAGATTAGGGGAGTAACTTATAATTAGGTGGTTCTTCGGGTTTGATACTATAAAACTGTGATTCCTTTGGAGGATAAGCGCAGGTACTGAGCGCAAACAACCTATACCACAACAGTTCCATGATAAACATCAAAATGGTTCGAGGAAGTATCTCACATTAGTTATTTGATTTAGGAATCTTCCATGCGATAAAGTAATTGCTAACCTTTCTTATAAGACTGGAGGTATTTCGCAACTTCTTGCAGGGCGATTTGCCGGCGAGCTTGGCAGTTGGTTCATACGACTACACGGCTCTATCTTGGTTTTCCAGAGCATGACTTTGCTCCTTGAGGTTGACCTGCAAGTAAACACTTTCTTATGTCCACTGCCTGATTTATGTGGTTTACACCATAACCTAACCATCACCACCAAATACATCTCAAATTATAAGAAGAGTAGGAAAGAGGTGAATAATGAAGTGGTAAGGTACCTCTTTGGAGTGGTGGATGCTTGAGGTAAACTTCACGAAGAAGAGAAGAGTTCTTGGCCTCTCGCTTGAACATACATGCTTGGAAGGTGTAGCTTTCATATCAACGCTGTCAATAGTAAACTGAAACTTTAACAACCATCTAGCTCAATCCAGATTCGAAAACAAATCAATAGAAATATAGCTGATGGTGAATAACTACTTGCCTCGTTTCTCTCTTTTTATCAGTTTTCTGCGTTGCCCTACTTCTATAGCTGCATACTTATCATAATATCCAAAGGTTCCAGCCATTATTTTCAGACTCCGTGAGATGATATATCACTTTGATGGAACAGATTAGGCTACTGGGAAAACAAATACGAAAACAACATAAAACATATAGTCATTCAATAAGCGAATTTTTTAAAAGAAAACAATTGCAAAATGAGCACTCTTCATCAAATGTATAGGATGGATGAAGAATATTTTAGATACACAATAACACAACACAGATTCATCGTTTCTTACCTTATGTATTCCAGTACGGCCTCTCAAATCAACTGTATATGTGTGTGCTAGTCTGTGCAATGAGATTTTTTTGATGTTTCAGTTCTGCTTCTTTTGACTGCAAAATAAGATGTGAAAGTCTTCAACATAAGTCCATAGAAAAGGAAACCAACGACCACAAACTTCAATTGCAATCAGGATGCATAATCAACTCCACAAAAATAAAAATAAAAACCCAGTAATTCAACATTTGAAGAAATAAAAAATTGAGGATATCTCTGAAGCTTCGAACTGACAGGGAATGCATTGGAACGACCATAGCTTTTGAGTTATGAGATCAATATGTGAATTGATTTGATTGAAGCCAAATATTGATTAGAACAGAGAATGGGTCAGAGGTCTGGGAAAACGGAAGAGAAGAAGTCGAATGTCAGGAAGTTGAAAGGTGAGAGAGCACTTGTAGTTTCTAGATTTCTCCGCAGAAACCAAACCAGGATTCGCAAGAATAAACCATCAGATTAGAATTTCGGTCAGAAATCCAAACCGGGTTAGCATGCTGTAACCAAAGCTGACATGGATAATTGGAGGCCTATTATTGGTTAAATATTTCTGGTGACATGGACAGGATAAAATGGCTTCATTTGCCCCTTTATTTATAGTAGATAGCTGATGGTGAATAACTACTTGCCTCGTTTCTCTCTTTTTTTATCAGTTTTCTGCGTTGCCCTACTTCTATAGCTGCATACTCATCATAATATCCAAAGGTTCCAGCCATTATTTTCAAACTCCGTGAGATGATATATCACTTTGATGGAACAGATTAGGCTACTGGAAAAACAAATACGAAAACAACATAAAACATATAGTCATTCAATAAGCGAATTTTTTAAAAGAAAACAATTGGAAAATGAGCACTCTTCATCAAATGTATAAGATGGATGAAGAATATTTTAGATACACAATAACACAACACAGATTCATCGTTTTTTACCTTATGTATTCCAGTACCGGCCTCTCAAATCAACTGTATATGTGTGTGCTAGTCTGTGCAATGAGATTTTTTTGATGTTTCAGTTCTGCTTCTTTTGACTGCAAAATAAGATGTGAAAGTCTTCAACATAAGTCCATAGAAAAGGAAACCAACGACCACAAACTTCAATTGCAACCAGGATGCATAATCAACTCCACAAAAACAAAAAAAAAAACCTGTAATTCAACATTTGAAGAAATAAAAAATTGAGGATATCTCTGAAGCTTCGAACTGACAGGGAATGCATTGGAAATGACCATAGCTTTTGAGTTATGAGATCAATATGTGAATTGATTTGATTGAAGCCAAATATTGATTAGAACAGAGAATGGGTTAGAGGTCTGGGAAAACGGAAGAGAAGAAGTCGAATCTCAGGAAGTTGAAAGGTGAGAGAGCACTTGTAGTTTCTAGATTTCTCCGCAGAAACCAAACCAGGATTCGCAAGAATAAACCATAAGATTAAAATTTCGGTCAGAAATCCAAACCGGGTTTAGAATGCTGTAACCAAAGCTGACATAGATAATTGGAGGTCTATTATTGGTTAAATATTTCTGGTGACGTGGACAGGCTAAAATGGCTTCATTTGCCCCTTTTATTTATAGTAGATATAAGTAAGTTTTATTGTTTTTTTGTTCAAAAAAAAAACAATAGACAAAGACATTGTTATTCATATATAATTTGATTAAATAATTATTTTAAGCTTTAGATCTTTTATTATTGTTAAGATAAGTTTATAACTGTTTCACCTTTAATTTTCTTAAAGTTTTAATTTTAGAAACTCCTAAACCTTTAATGGTTGGATTTTTTTTTGGAAACCCGTTAAAAATTTTTGATGAACTTTCAATAAAAAAAATTTAGCTATATGATTCCACCAGATTGACTGGTCAACTGAAATACATGAAAAATATTTAATTTATCAAAACTTGGTTAAGTATGAAGAAATAACCTGATGGTTCTGAACTGGTACGAAAAACATATAACATTATTAAGTTGATATACACTTGTTGAAATTCACTAAGACTATCTTTAATTATATATCATTTTAAAAGGAAAACATCAAAAGACAGAGGAAATTATTTTCTAATGGTACATCATTTCACAGAAATTATTTTCAATGATACATCAAATTTAAGAAATCTCTTTTCACAATTTCATTTTGATGTTGAATTTTTAAAAAGCGATCTTTAAATTTTAATAGTTTTTATATTAAAAGTATTAATATATATACTAATATAATATATATACTTTAAAAAAATTATAAATCATTCCATTAATACAATTATAAACGCATATAAATCATCGTATCTTCTATTAAAAATAAATTTATGTATATAATAAATATTTAGTTAAAATAAATTCAATGCTGGTATAATTTATAAGTCTTAAAAATAAAATGTTATTATAATTTAATAATAAATATTATATATTTACAAAATATTATGGTTGAGGAAAAAAATGAAGAAATCATTGGAATAAAACTCAAGTGTTTATTTGTGTTTAGCTCATTATAAAGGGACAAATTAAGAGTATGGAGATGGCCTGATATTTTTTCTGTTTTTTTTTTTACAATAAACGATTATTCTATCCCTCAAACTTGAGGTGGTCTGGGTAACCAGACCGGAATAAAACAACCAATATAACAAAACTCACGATAAAAAGATCTTGTAGCCTTAGCTAAAGAGACAGAAATTCTATATTGCGCTATCGGGATATGAGATATCTTAAAGTTTGGAAAACATATCAACAGCGTCATTATCACCTCCAATTCTATTGAAAATTTGGCCAGGCATGAGGTTCCTTTATCATCGCGATCAGTTCCTTGTAATCCGTCCCGAAGCTCTGACATGATGAATGTTGAAGCATACTCTCAATTGCACATCGCTGTGCTTCTACTTCTGAACATAAAGCAGTCTCTCAGCGTCTTAAGTTATGTGTCCCCATAAGTTTAATCTTTCCCAAGCCATCCATCCATCCAAACCCAACCACAACCACTGAACTGTGTTGTGGAAGTCCATAAACTATCCATCATACATATATTATCCAAGCTTATGACTTGGAATTCCTCAATATTCTGCTCTTGTGGAATGGGGGTTACCATTTCATTAGCATTGAACCGGACTTGGCATTCACTTTCCAGATATCGTACTAGCTTCAAAGGATCCTTTTATTGCCCTCGAAAGGGTTTATCATTTTGAGCCTTCTAAGTATACCAAATTATTCAGGGCTAAAGATCACTGTCTAATTCTAGTTCGAAGATGCTATTCTTTCTCCAGAAAAGGTTGTCCATATTGGCATAAATACTTGGTAGTGGGAAGATATTAGAGCTATATGGTGTTGTTGATAGGAACCATGCTTGCTGAGCTGGAGGACATTCAAAGGCATGAGTAACAGCTTCTTCTAGTTCACTACATATGGGGAAATAATGATCCCATCTCATATTACGGTGCGTCTGGTTTCTCGTTACCAGCACATGACATGTTAGTTGCCACATAAGATGAAAAATCTTCTGGGGAGCTTTAGTTTTCCAACCAAATGCTTGGAATTTAGTTAAACTAGATTCCAATATCTCCATGTCTTCCTTAATTCACAATAAATTTTGAGCTACCCAGTAACCAGACTTAACCGTATATGGACAGTATAAGAGGTATGTCATCAGGGACAACATAATTCTCTAGTAATCCAACATCTCAGCGATATGAATTGAGCTTATGGCCAAACCTCGAATAAGAGGTATGTCATCAGGGACAACATAATTCTTTAGTAATCCAACATCTCATTCCTTTGAATCTCTATTAATGAGGTCACTAGCGCGAATTTCCGGGTGTAACAGAGGAGCAGAAGGTCGAGCCAGCCGAACTGGTTTGGTGAGGATCCAAGGGTCCTCCCACACATTAACCTCATATCCGGAATGGACTTTTTATCTAATTCCTAATAACAGTATTTTTCGTGCCGCTGAAATACTAATTCACACATAGGATGGATTGTTTACAGAGCTTATTCGAAAAGGCGAGCTCATTCTGTATTATTTTCCCCTAAACACTCAAGCCACCAATGAATCAGGGTATTGGACAAGTCGCCATAGTTGTCTTGAAAATAGAGCAAGATTAAACATGGATCATACGGAAACCAATCCCACTGATATACCATGATTTTGACCCACTTTTAGTCATGGTATATTAGTATTTTTATAATTATTTATTATATTATAGAAGCTTTTAAGCATATTTATAAGTTCAGAAATATTTTGGAAGAAAGTGATGTTTTGGAGCATTTTGGAGAGAATTAGAGAAATCACCTGATTTGGATATAGACCAACACATTGAGGTCGACACAAAGTGTTTATAATCGATCGATTTTCTCTTAGCAGTATCGATCGATACCGTAGGCGCGGAAGACCAATTCGCGACCCAGCCGACTTGAAGCCCAAGACTTTACCAAGTTACAATAATGCCCCTGACGAGTTTTTACCCAAGTATTTATACTTTGCCAAGGTGTTTTAGGCAAAGAGAGCTCTCTTGTATTCTTATTCACAGCAAAAGACTTTTAGGATTTTTAGAGTTGGAGAGAGGATCTAGAGAGATTTGTGATTGGAACTCCATTATTATCTATCTATCTATATTATGAAGTTTATTTACTTTGCTTATGTTATGAATTGCTTAGCTATGTCTGAGTAGTTTAATTGTTAGGTTTAGTTTTAAAATAGGTTAGAGGGATTAGCCCCAACTATAGGGGCTTGTTGTGGTATTCATTAATAGAATTGTTCGTAGTGCTTATGTTCTAGACTTGCTAACTAGGAACCTGAATCTAGAAATGTGGATTGTTATAGCGAGAGCTAAACAATACTGACTTCTTGAATCCATTATGTTAAGCTAGGATTTGCTAGAAACACAGTGAGACCTTGATCTATGAATCAATAGTCAGCATATATTAACTCGTGCATAAAGCTTAACTAGCCACATCGATTGATATTCCTATCGGAAATCGATCGACGTCGTGAGAAGTGAATCGATTGATATTCCTATCGGAAATCGATCGACATTGCTATTGATCGAGCACACTTTTTTGGGTCAATAGATCTAGTTAATAGACGAATTTAGTAAGCGAGAGCCCAATGAATTAGTTATTTAGTGGTTAAGATCTTTAATACCAGGCATACAACTAATTAGCACCTATAGGATTATAATCTCCAACACCGGAATAGAAACCCTAAGTCTAACGCCTTTCCAATTAAGTTTCAACCCTCAATCAATTTAGTGGAGCAACTGGCTTGTTCAACTAGGATTACTGCTATTTACTGTTTAATCTCATACTGCAATATACTTTAAATTCAACCTAACATTATTACTTGATTAGAATTAATCGGTTCCCTAGCTCCTTGTGGATTTGATCCCTAAGTACTACAACTGATCTCTTGTTTGAGAGAGTAATTAACTCCTTAGGGTAATTTGAGTGATATCAAATTTGGCGATGTTGCCAGGGAGTTTTGATCGCCATTAAATTTAGTCCGATAATTCTAGGTTATTATTTTTCTTTACCCTCTTTCTGACACAAATTTTTTTCTTGATTTTTCAAGTGTATGCACAGCATTACCAGAAGCAAGAAGGAAAAAAAAACTACTGTTCTCAGAAGACCCAGCAAGCATGGAACGTTCGATCCGCAAAGACGTACGCTCCACATCAATCGATATCAACACTCGCATATCAATCGATTCTCGCCAATCATTGTCAGCCGACTCCGCTTTCAAATCGATCGACACATCAACACTTCTTCGTTGACCAATTTCATACACTCAACATCGATCGATACCACACGCCGTACGTCAATCGATACTCAGCCGCGAGAAATGGTTGCGAATCTGATACTCATGCAAGATGAGAATGTAGATCTGCATAACCAGGAAGGTAATCTGCGTAATGCAGCAGGTCAGAGACTAGATGATCAGGGGACTGTTATCCTTGAGCCTGATACTGATGAGGCTGCTCGACCTAAGACCTTGGCAGACTACAACCGTCCAGTCCAGTACTATGCCAACATGTCAGCTATTCGTCTTCCAGACATCCAGAGGGAGAATTTCGAGTTGAAGCCCTAGTACTAAACACTCGTGGCACATATACCCTACTGTGGGTTATCCCACACATCCTACGGACTATCTTGAGAGGTTCGAGGATCTTATTGCAGCTATTAGAGTTAATGGAATCCCTGAGGGTTACCTACTTTGCAAGCTCATCGAGTACTCACTTGCTGGAGATGCTTCGCATTGGCTCAAGCAGTTACTACCAGGATCTGTTACATCCTGGGCCGACATCAAGAATGCATTCTTGCGTAACTTCTTTGATGAGGCACGAGCTGAAGAATTGAGGAGCAAGATTGCTACCTTTGCGCAGAAAGCTGGAGAGTCTTTCAAGGACTCTTGGATCAGATTTAATTTCTATCAACGAGACTGTCCACACCATGGATTCAATGAGGTGCAGCTACTCAGCACCTTCTTTAGAGATATTGCGTTGAGTTATCAAATGGCTCTTGATACAGCAAGCGAAGGGAACTTCAACACCAGGAATCCAGAGGAAGCTGTGACACTTATTGAAAATTTAACAAACAGCAGCAGCATCAAGAACACTGACTTTAAAAGGAAAAATCTGTTGCATTCCTTAGGAAGGAGCAGATGGAGGAAGTGCAAGTAAAGTTGGATGTTGTCAACCAACTTCTTATGAAGCAAGTTTGCTTAGCAGAAATGAACTACATTGGAGGTACTGGATTTCAGAAGTCTAGAAACCAGGTTGGAAACATGAACTTCTGTGGTAACGGTCAGAGAAACTACAACGAGAGTTCACAATTTCAGAAACCTTATAGCAACACCTACAGAAACAATAGAAAGTATGGGAATTCATCTTACCAGAATCCACCACCACAGACTCAAGAGAGCAAGATTGAAGCTATGCTTGATCAGATTCTTGAGGGACAGCAGAGGCTAACAGTGGACTTCAATGGGAAGATCGATTCTATCTAAAAAGATCTGGACACAAAGATTGAAAAATTGGGTACTCAGGTAAGGAAGCTAGAGACTCAGGTAGTTCAGACTGGAGAAGCTGTTAAGAGACAAGAAGGGGATGAAACTATGAAACACCACGTCAATTCCATACTCAATGATGATTTCATCCAAGTGGTTATACATATGAAGCTGAAAGGAGATGATTGCGAGGAGGAAAACTCGCTGAGTTTCGGTGGATCCAATCCATGTCGATCGATGCCATGCTTTGAAAATAAATCTGCACACTCATCAACGAATCGATCGACAGACTTCAAGAGATATCAATCGATTTCAACTGACGAGTCGACTCCATCATGCAGTGCAATAAGGATGCTAACTGATATACCATGCATTTTACCCATTATTAGACATGGTATATAAGTGTTTTAAGATATATTTATTATGTTTACGAGTATTTTTAGAGTATTTACAGGTTCAGGTACGTTCTAGAGAAATATGCTGCTTTTGGTGTCTTTTGGAACCTTTGAGTGAAGAATTTCACAGACGTATCAGATGTTTAGCTATGGATGGAGACCTTAACACCATTAGATTTTTCCCATCTTCTACCACAAGATAAAGATTTGAGTTAGCTTTCCAATGCCACCGGTTTAAAGCCAATCAGCATCTTGTAGCAGACGTTATGCCCATTTTACTGAAGAGCGGTCAGTCTGCCTCGCGAGAGTAAGCTGTCGAGAAGATAAAGAAGAATAAATCGATGCAACACACTTGGTGTCGGTCGAAGGAGATCCCAGAACGTGGGCCGAGTATGCTTTATGATTGATTTTGGCCCGAGAGTTACCACAAATTACCAGAATGCTCTTGGACTACCAGAAACCCTATTTATCTGTTTTGCAAGCCATTGTTGACGGCTACACTCTTTTTGTTTCATAGTTCTTAGTTCTAGGAGAGAAAGGAGGAACTCCTTCAGAGTCCTCCTGGAACTCCTTTGATTCTTTGATTCTTTGTTTGGTTTTTATATTTTATATATATTATATTCTATTCATCTATTCTATTCATGATTTCTGTGACAAACTTCATGCTAGAGTAGATCCATGTTGGTGTCAAAAACCGTAATCTCGAAATCAACGTCTACGATAACTTCTGGAATCATTACTTTCCGCAAAAGTCATTTATTAAAACTCGAAGATCATTTTATAAAACTCAAGAATCGTTTTATAAAACTCGAAGATCATTTTATAAAACTCGAGAATTGTTTTATAAAACTCGAGAATCGTTTTATAAAACTCGACGATCGTTTTATAAAAACTCGAAGAACCATTTTATAAAACTCGAGAATCGTTTTATAAAACTCGACGATCGTTTTATAAAAACTCGAAGAACCATTTTATAAAACTCGAAGAATCGTTTTATAAAACTCGAGAATCGTTTTATAAAACTCGAACATCGTTTTACAAAACCGCAAAAAACCGAAACAGCCGTAAAACGCGAACTAGTCGTGACTAGTTCGCCGGTGGGTGAACTAGGAGACACTCGAATAATTCGCCCACCGGCGAACTAGCCCATCCCGACTAGTTCGCCGGTGGGCGAACTAGTCCCATCACGACTAGTTCGCCCACCGGCGAACTAGAGACTTCCCGGATATCCCGCGCCTCGATCTCCCGCATCCCCGATTCGAAACTTACGTCTTT
Source organism: Eruca vesicaria subsp. sativa (assembly GCA_932364175.1). Lineage (NCBI taxonomy): Eukaryota > Viridiplantae > Streptophyta > Magnoliopsida > Brassicales > Brassicaceae > Eruca > Eruca vesicaria. The sequence continues at coordinate 22,814 of CAKOAT010998557.1, forward strand.
CGACACGGTCGCATTCTGAACCACGGCCGAAATGTCTCCTGTTCCATCTCGATCCGACCTATCGTTCGAGTTTTACGATAAAAACCGTAAAACTTTGTTTTCTCGAAAAGAACTCGAGGAAATCGTATAAAACGGCAACGGTTAAACGAAACACCGAACATCGCCTAAACTATACGATTTATCCGAGATTCTTCGGTAAGATTATAAAAAACGCGTTTTTAATAAAAAACGTCGAGAAAATCGTAAAAAGCGGCATCGGATTAGGAAACGGTCTCGTTAAAATCGTAAAATGGTTTTTATCGTAAAACGGCCCGAACGGTCCTAAAACACAATAAAAACCCATCTCGCAACATTAACGAAATCAAACCCAAAGATGCGGTAACGTTTTGACGGTTTACTCGCAAATAGAAGATAGAACGCAAGTTTGAAGATAAATAGAAGATTTCCGCGGAAGAAAAGGAAGGATCGACAGAAATGGAAAGATTGAGTCGCTTGGGAAAGCGGTATATAAGCCAAAGGCGCAAGGAAGATAAGAGGGACAAAAATCAGACCTAAAAAGACGGCTGCTAGCTTAGGAATTTAGGACTTAGCGTTTAGAATAGCAATCTAGATCCTTAGAACGTTTCAACGTCTATGTTCTTGAATTCTTCTTGTAACAGTTGTCGATTTTTCGTTTAATAAAAGCTTTCATACAAGTTCTTATTCCTTTGTTCTTCATTGTTCATCCATATTCTTTTAAATTCGTTTGTTTTAGTGATTTCCGCAGAGATCCAGGACCTCGGGAAAATTAGGGTTTCATCCTAAGTTTCCATATTTGACGGAAAATCGACAGTGTGGATTTCGGTTCCCACAGTTTGGCGCTAGAAGGAGGGGGGTCGGATTCTCTTACACAATAATCGCTAAAACGAACGAGAAATAACATGCCTAATCTGAACGGCGACGTCATTTCGTTTGAGAAAAGAGCAACGATCGATTCGGTCAAACCTCTCAACGATCTTCTCGTTATTGAGCTGACGATCCGAAATATGGATGTTGCAAGGATATTAGTCGATACCGGAAGCTCGGCTGATATCATCTTCAAAAATACTCTCGAGAGAATGGAAATCGATCTGTCTGAAATCGCGGAAAACGTAAGCCCGCTACTAGGACTCTCGGGAGAAATCACCATGACCCTCGGAACGATCAACTTGGCAGTTCGCGCCGGGAGCATAGTGAAAAACGTTGAATTCGAAGTCGTCGACCGACCTATGTTTTACAACGCAATCGTAGGGACCGTGGTTAAATTCGATGCAAGCGATTCCGTCGACGTACCATATGTGTCTCAAGTTTCCGACTTCGTACGGGATCGAGACAATATGGGGAAATCGAAGAACCTCGCAGGTTTGCTACGCCGCGGATTTAAAACGAAAAAATCTGCCGGTCGATATCTCTTCCAAAAAGAAAAAGAAGTCGACGTCCCTCGACAACGCCCCAGAGCAAGATAAAACGGAACTCTTCGGGCAGTTGCGAGCGGCCGAGGCTTTGGAAGGTAAACGCGAGCCAACATGCGAACCCGTCATCTCGGTATGCATCGACGAGAATTTTCCAGAACGCTGCGTTGAAATCGGTGCGAACCTGAGCGAGACCTTAAAAATCGAACTCCTGACATGTCTGAAACGAAACTCGAACACGTTCACTTGGACTGCGGAAGATATGCCAGGGATCGACATAAACATCACATGTCATGAACTCAACGTTGACCCGACATCCAAACCCGTCAAACAAAAAAGACAAAAACTGGGGCCGGAACGCGCCGAAGCGGTCAACAGCGAAGTCGACAGACTCCTCAAAGTAGGATCGATCACAGAAGTTCGATATCCTGACTGGCTCGCCAATCCGTTGTCGTAAAGAAAAAGAACGGAAAATGGCGAGTCTGCGTCGATTTCACCGATCTCAATAAAGCGTGTCCGAAAGATAGCTATCCGCTGCCGCACATTGATCGCTTAGTCGAGGCAACCGCGGGAAACAAACTCTTATCTTTCATGGACGCCGTCTCGGGAAACAATAAGATCATGATGAATCCCGACGATCGGGAGAAAACCGCATTCATAGCCAATCGTGGAACCTACTGCTATAAAGTGATGCCTTTCGGTCTAAAGAATGCTGGCGCGACTTACCAACGTCTCGTCAACCGAATTTTCTCCGAACAACTCGGAAAAACAATGGAAGTGTACATCGACGATATGCTCGTGAAATCACTCGAAGAGCAAGACCACGTCGTACACCTCCAAGAATGTTTCGAGAGGCTCAACCTTCATAACATGAAGTTGAACCCGGCAAAGTGTCGGTTTGCCGTTGCGTCCGGAAAATTTCTAGGGTACCTCGTCACTTACTGCGGGATCGAGGCTAACCCGAAACAAATCACGGCGCTAATAGAGATGGTCTCTCCCAGGACGAAACGGGAAGTACAAAGACTGACCGGCAGGGTCGCGGCACTTAACCGTTTTATCTGGCGATCAACAGACAAATGTCTACCTTTCTACGAGACGTTGAATGGAAACAAAAAGTTTGAATGGTCAGAGGAATGCGAGAAAGCTTTCCAACAGCTGAAACATTACCTGGCTACCTCACCAGTACTCGCGAAACCCGTAGAAGGAGAACCATTATTCCTCTATATCGCGGTATCAACGACCGCCGTAAGCGGCGTCCTTATCCGGAAAGAACGCGGCGAACAAAAGCCGATCTTCTACGTAAGTAAGACACTACTGGACGCGGAGATGCGATACCCGATGATGGAAAAATTGGCTTTGGCCGTGGTCATGTCCGCAAGAAAACTGAGACCGTATTTCCAATCTCACACCATCGTCGTGCCCACTTCATTCCCTCTCCGCACCATTTTGCATAGTCCCAGCCAATCGGGAAGATTAGCAAAGTGGACGATCGAGCTGAGCGAGTACGATATTGAATATCGCGCAAAGACTTGCGCAAAATCGCAAGTGCTCGCGGATTTCATAGTGGAACTCCCAACGGGAAGCACGTCCAACCAGGAGCCGAACTCGACTTGGATCCTGTACGTTGACGGATCCTAATCCAAACAAGGCTCCGGGATCGGCATCCGACTCGCATCCCCAACGGGAGAAGTATTGGAACAGTCATTCCGATTAATTTTCCATGCTTCAAACAACGAAGCCGAATATGAGGCCTTGATCGCAGGACTAAGGTTAGCTCACGGACTGAAGATTCGTAACCTTCACGCGTACTGCGATTCCAACTAGTGGCTAGTCAATTTAGCGGGGAGTACGAAGCAAGGGACGAAAGAATGGAAGCGTATCTGATCTTGGTAAAAGATCTAACTCAGAAGTTCGATCAATTCGCCTTGACTAGAATTCCTCGAGCGGAGAACGCCCAGGCAGATGCCTTGGCCACCCTAGCATCCAGCTCGGATCCTGGTATGAGCAGGGTAATTCCCTTTGAATTCATCGAACACCCTAGTATCGGACCGCCCATAGTCGTAAATCTGATCAATGAACCAGAGGACGAGGTGGAGGAGAGCCACCCAGCCGAAGACCAGTCTGATTATGGATTCGGACGTCCGTGGATGGAAACGATTCTCGCATACATAACCAACGGAGAACTTCCACCGGAAAAATGGGCGGCCCGAAATATAAAAACCCAGGCCGCGCGGTATGTCGTAATGGACGGAGAACTTTACAAATGGAGATTCTCCGGACCACTGATGACTTGTGTGCAAGGGGAGAAAGCACGGCGGGTTATGCAGGAAGTGCACTCCGGATCTTGCGGAAACCATTCTGGCGGAAGATCCCTCGCAATAAAAATCAAGCGCCACAGATATTTCTGGCCAACGATGGTAAAAGATTGCGAAGATTTTTCGCGAAGATGCGAGAAATGCCAGCGGCATGCTCCGAATATTCACCTACCCGCCGAGGTCCTTTCATCTATCTCGGCACCGTACCCGTTCATGCGGTGGTCAATGGATATAGTCGGGCCAATGCACGCGTCAAAACAAAAACGCTTCCTTCTTGTTCTGACTGACTTCTTCTCTAAATGGGTCGAAGCCGACTCTTACGCAAGTATCAAAGACGCCCAGGTAGAAAGTTTTGTATGGAGAAACATAGTCTGTAGACATGGGGTACCATACGAGATCGTGACGGATAATGGATCCCAATTTATGTCGACTAGATTCGAAGCTTTTTGTGAAAAATGGAAAATACGATTGACCAAATCGACTCCAAGATACCCTCAAGGCAACGGACAAGCCGAGACTATTAATAAAACTATCCTTGACGGCCTCAAAAAACGCCTCGACGCCAAAAAGGGAAAGTGGGCCAAAGAACTCAAAGGAGTTTTATGGTCGCACCGCACAACCCCGAGGCGAGCAATGGGCGGAACTCCTTTTGCTCTCGTATACGGAACGGAATGCATGATTCCCGCGGAAGTCGAATTTACAGGAGTACGTAGAAGACTGCTCCCAGAAATAGAAGAGGCAAACAACCTAATGCTTCTCGAGGAACTCGACCTGATTAACGAACGGCGGGATCAGGCACTCGTTCGAATTCAAAATTATCAGCAAGCGGCCGCAAAGTACTATAACACACACGTACGGAACCGCAGATTTCACGAAGGCGAGCTAGTCTTACGAAAAGTCTTCCAGAACACCGCAGAACGAAACGCCGGTAAACTAGGAGCAAACTGGGAAGGACCGTACAAGGTCATAAAAGTAGTCCGACCCGGAGCATACGAAATCGCAAACATGCAGGGCATCAAAATTCCCAGATCCTGGAACGCGATGCACCTCAAAAAATNAGGCGAGCTAGTCTTACGAAAAGTCTTCCAGAACACCGCAGAACGAAACGCCGGTAAACTAGGAGCAAACTGGGAAGGACCGTACAAGGTCATAAAAGTAGTCCGACCCGGAGCATACGAAATCGCAAACATGCAGGGCATCAAAATTCCCAGATCCTGGAACGCGATGCACCTCAAAAAATACTATCACTAGGCGGTGTTGGTGTCAAAATCGGTCACGACGGAATCAATAGCTAAAAGTCTCCGCAAAAGTAAAAATAAAAATACGTTTTATAAAACTCGAAAGATCGTTTTATAAAACTCGAGAAATCGTTTTATAAAACTCGAAGAATCGTTTTATAAAACTCGAAGAATCGTTTTATAAAACTCGAAGAATCGTTTTATAAAACTCAAGAATCGTTTTATAAAACTCGAAGAATCATTTTATAAAACTCGAGAAATCGTTTTATAAAACTCGAGAATCATTTTATAAAACTCGAAGAATCGTTTTATAAAACTCGAGGATCGTTTTATAAAACTCGAGGATCGTTTTATAAAACTCGAGAATCGTTTTGTAAAACTCGAGAATTCGTTTTATAAAACTCGACGTTTTATAAAACTCGAAGAATCGTTTTATAAAACTCCAAGAATCGTTTTATAAAACTCGAGAATCATTTTATAAAACTCGAGGATCGTTTTATAAAACTTGAAGAATCGTTTTATAAAACTCGAGAATCATTTTATAAAACTCGAGGATCGTTTTATAAAACTCGAAGAATCGTTTTATAAAAAACTCGAAGAATCGTTTTATAAAACTCGGGAATCGTTTTACAAAACCGCGAAAAACCGAAACCGCCGTAAAACGCGAACTAGTCCCATCTCGACTAGTTCGCCCACCGGCGAACTAAGCCAGCTTGGCTTAGTTCGCCGGTGGCCGAACTAGTCCCGTCCCTGCTAGATCGCTGTTGGGCGAACTAAGAGGTGCTGACTTTGCCTCACAGGTTCCTATCGCCTAGTTCGCCATATGGCGACCTAGCCAAGCTGAACTAGCTCGCCGTACGTCGAGCCGGACGTCCCGAGCCTCGATCTCCCACATCCCTGATTTGAAACTTACGTCTTTCGACACGGTCGCATTCTGAACCATGGCCGAAATGTCTCCTGTTCCATCTCGATCCGACCTATCGTTCGAGTTTTACTATAAAAACCGTAAAACTTCGTTTTCTCGACAAAGAACTCGAGGAAATCGTATAAAATGGCAACGGTTAAACGAAACACCGAACATTGCCTAAACTATATGATTTATTCGAGATTCTTCGTTAAAATCGTAAGAAACGCGTTTTTAATAAAAACGTCGAGTAAATCGTAAAACCTTACGATTAACTCGAGGAATTTACTAAAAACGGCATCAGATCAGGAAACGATCCCGTACAAAGTCGGAAAATGGATTTATCGCAGTACAAAATGGATTTAACTACAAACGGCCCAGAAGGTCCTAAAACGCGATAAAATCCCATCTCACGATCTTAATGGAATCTAACCCGAAGATACGATAACGTTTTTACGGTTTACTCGCAGGAGGAAAATAAATGTCAAGCTTGAAGATAAAAGGCAGGTTTGAAGAAAAATAGAAGATTTCCGCGGAAGAAAAGGAAGGATCGAGAAAAATGGAAGATTCCCGATATACTCAAATCTGGGCGAAATGGAAAGACCGAAGGGCCAAGGCGAGGAGTATATAAGGAAGAGGTCTAGGGCAGAAGCAAGGGACACGAGTTTTCAGAGCTTTCACCACCAAACTTAGCATTTAGGAAATTTTCCGTTTTCGTTATCGAGCTGCGTCTCAACTAGGGTTTTAGTCTTAGATTGCTAGAATAGGAATTTCGCCGACGGCTCACGCAGCTAAGGCAACTCTTGTTGTAACCGTTCTTACGCGAATTCGGAATAAGAATCTTTCTTGCTCTCAATCTCGTTTTTCTTTTTATATCTTTCAATTTATTCATATTAATCGCGTTCTTGGTTACTTGTCGTTGGCTTTCGCAGAGATCCGGTTTCTCTGGAAAATTAGGGTTTTCCTAACTTTTCTTATTTTACGGAAATTGACAAGTGTGAATTTCGGTTCCCACAGTTTGGCGCTAGAAGGAGGGGGGGGGGTCGGATTACTCTTACTCATAGCCGCAAAACGCTTGACCAAAACGATGTCTGGATGTATGAAAGACAAAGTCGCAACTCGCAAAAAGACGCTGGTAAAACAACTCCAGCAGCGACTGCTCCTACAGCCAACGCTCGCGCAAACGCTGNGTTCCCACAGTTTGGCGCTAGAAGGAGGGGGGGGGGTCGGATTACTCTTACTCATAGCCGCAAAACGCTTGACCAAAACGATGTCTGGATGTATGAAAGACAAAGTCGCAACTCGCAAAAAGACGCTGGTAAAACAACTCCAGCAGCGACTGCTCCTACAGCCAACGCTCGCGCAAACGCTGTAGTACTCAACAAAATCAAAAACCTAATCGCGACTCTTCGCCACGGAAAGAGCAACAAAACAAGCTCACGATTTCTATCTTAGATCACTAAGGGCAACAATAAAATCTATCAAACCCCATAGTGTTTTTCTTATTTCTGAGTTGGACAAATCTCACGCGTTAAGCAAAATACGTTTTCCGAGAACCTTTCGGAAAAATAAAACTTGCTCTCCCAGAAAACGCGGAACAAACCGTAACTTACTCGCGAAATTAATCCTAGGATACTCGCGGAAAACCCTACGCTGTTCGCGGAAAAAATCCTTAGGTGACTCGCGGAAAAACTGTAGGTCATTCGAGGCAAAACCCTAGGTTGTTCGCCGAAAAACCCTAGGTTACTCGCGGAGAAAGCCTTAGGTGACTCGCGGAAAAACCATAGGTTATTCGCGGCAAAACCCTAGGTTGTTCGCAGAAAAACCCTAGGTTACTCACGGAGAAAGCCCAAGGTTACTCGCGGAGAAAGCCCTAGGTTACTCGCGGAAAAACCCCAGGTTATTCGCGACAAAACCCTAGGTTGCTCGCGGAAGAACCTTAGGCTACTCGCAGAATCGGGCAATACTATACAGCCGAAAAGACGGTGAGTTGGCCAAGCAACCTAGCTTGCCATCTTGGGCGAGCTGACTGGCTTTCCACCTCGTCCCAGAGGCACTGACTTTTTCCCGAGGGTCCGCACAATCCAACTTATAGCTATGGTGAGCCGGACAGTCCTCTAAACATTAATCGCACTGCTTTTCGTTTCGTCTCAATAAAAGTTTTCGTTGAGGTTTTACCACGAAAACAAGATAGCTTGATGAATCGGGACCGTGCTCGCTGACTCACCATTAGGCAAGTTGGACAAGCTCGATGGATCGAAACATCTCCATCTCGAATCTTGATCGAGACGCTTTTCGTTTCGTCTCAATCGGACTTTCCGTTGAGATTCTACGACGAAAACAAGTCAACTCGACGAATCGAGATCACCCGCGCCAAGCGTCTTAGCTCGCCGAACGTAGAGCTAGCTAGCTTGCCAAACAGCGAGCTGACCCAAGCGCCTGGCTCGCCCAAGAGACGCTGACTTCGCCCCAAGGGTTCTTACAATCCAGATCGCCACACGACGAGCTGAAAGGGTTCACCCAACTTGCCTTACGTTGAGCTGAACCAATCCTCGAGTTCTCTCGAAGTCTTGATCGCGCTGATTCTCGTTTCATCTGAACCGGAATTTCCATCGGGATTTTACGATAAAACCGCAAAGACTTGTTTCGTCGTATAAGTTCGAATCAATCGTCTAAAAAGGCAACGGTTGACTTAACACCAAAGTTGCCTAAACTATACGAGAAATCTGAACTCTCTAAACCTAATCCGATTTTATGAAACTCTGCCACGCTAAGTCGAAAACATCCAATCATAAACACGTGATTGATTTTTTCGATATACAAAGCGCACCTAGTCTGTCAAATAAAACCAGCAGTACGAAGAAACAAGAACACGAGCTCCAATGGTTAAGTCTTCTCCCCGCTTCGATACTCTCGCTGGTAATTCGTCGAAGACCGGTAGGTCAAAAGATGAAGAACGAAGAATAGACGACCCCAAATCATCGATGAAGCTAAGGTATGTCCGATTCAAAAAATTTATTAGACTTCCAATTTCTCGTAGGTGAGAAACGAAAACGTCTTGTAAACTGCCAAGAAATCTAGAGAACTTAGAATTTAGAAGATAGTCTAGCATGTTAAGTCGTAAGCAATTTTTGTCTATCTCAATTTGTTGTTTTCTAACCATTATGACATAGCTCGCAAACCGATCCAATCTCTCGTACAACCGAGAAACGATCGCCACGCATTCGAACGTGCTCATTTCCTAAAAGAAAGAAGGAGCTAGAGACGCTGACGTCGTCTTAAAACTGACTCGCTCCTAGAAGTTTTCGTAAATTAGACATACTCCAAATCATCTCCGATCCACCATGGTCTTTAATCGACCCGGATTGTCGATCATCCCAATCCTTCAAACGAAACTCATTTTTCTTCTTTCGCCGAACATTTTTCCTCGCATCAAGAAAACGCTTTCTAAAATAAGCGGAAAAATAATCGGACGATGCAACGCCTCGTCGAAATCATCCCAGAATCAAACGACAATCTAAAAGCCGTCTAAGCGCTAATGACTGATCCAAACTGTATGGGAAATAATCTAGAGGACTGTACAGCATCTCTTGTCGCAACCATGCGGTTAGAAAATCTCTGCGAAACTTCAGGGTGAAACTCGATAATTTGCCAAAGTCATAAAGATCTTCTCGAACTTGATAAAACAAGTGTCGTATAAGAATCGAAAAATTATACAAGAGATCTTTAGGCATCAAAACAGTGCTATCATTTTCCGTCGAATCAAGTGAGTCACGGAATAATATCAAGAACATTTGTGGCAAAAGAAAAATCGAGAACATAAAGCAGCAATCGAGAACATGTCCTTCCGTCTCGCCGACTGATCCTATTACTGGTCATGTGATTTTCATTCCGTCCGAGAAACCCGCTAAAACATTTTGCGACCAGATCTCGGTGAAATAACTTTTGGTAAAATTCCGCGAGTGACTCCGAAAAAATCATCACCGAAGAATCAAAAACTAAGCGGAAAGGTTTCTCGAAAAATCTGCGGAAACATTGTTAACCCAATTCGTCACGTCGATTTACTAAATTCATCTCTCATTGCTTACGCGAGAAATCCTTCGTATAGTCAAGATCATTTCATAACGAAGTAACTTTCAAAGTAAACGTAACAGGTTTTGCGAAAAGTACTTTCCTTATAGCGAAAACCAAGCTATACGATCCGGAACTGGGCGGCCAATCTAAACTTTTCTTCCTCGCTCCACGATCTGAAAGATCTCACTCTTTAGCCCATCGGTTCACAAGCATCCGCTCTCATTCCTCCCGTTTACATCCGAGAATGAGACCGCCCCGCAAACGACTCCGCACGGGCTCTACATCGAGCTTCTTAGGATATGTCTCCCTCGAGTAAAAAAAAAAAACAACTTCCATACAAAGGAAAGTTTATAAGAAACTTTCATCGTATAAATCAAACCTACAGCGGAAAAACATTTTCTATAACCACGGTCATACTTGGCATATCAAGCTCGACAAACGCTACTTGGCTATTGTCCGATCACGCTTCACTTCAATGCCAAGTTTACAAACCGACTCGACCTTTTGGATAGCACGAAAGTGTCGTGGTCTGATCCTCTACCAAATACGACCTTGGCTGTGCGGCTGAACACAACCTTCACGCCAAGCCAATACATTCAACGGATAATGCAAACTTGTCGAAAATCGGCTAAGTTCTGTATTCTCGCGATTCACTCTATTCCCGAAGCAAGTTTCCTACAAAATATGACATATAAGAAAACACTCGTACCAGAGCTCCAAAAGCCGTACGAATCTCGGAATGTCAACACTTCACAAAGCACCGTAACGAAAAATGCTTCGTTTCGGGGAAACAACTTACGCGACCTCTCGGTCCTACTTACTCTAGCACAAATCATAAAACTACCTAACATCCAAACAGGAATGTAAGTTTTAATTACGAATATCCGCAAACGAACCAAAGTGTTCCTGCAAAGCAGGGTTAAGACAAAACCCTCGCAACACCGCACAACATCTTCGAGCCCGCAAACGTTCCGAACACGAAATGCTGCATATAAAATAAAAACCAACTTTCGGCACTGCGAGACGTCGCAGACGCCCGGAGATTAGTTTTTCGACACAAATACTTTCCTCGATAAAGTCATTTTCTTGGAAGACCTAACAGTCCATTCGCGACTATAAAATACGCAAAACTTCTTAACGTACGTATCCTTCGCGAAGGCCCAAACTACGTAAACATCTATCACTTAAAAATAGTTTGTTGCTGATCACAACGAACTCGCAACAGTCCTAAACAAACTTAAGTTATCTCGCAGAGATAGCTCTCGAACACCCGACACAAGGGTAATAGCGCTATAAAAGAAATCCNATAGCCTCAATCCGAAAGTAAACCTAGGTCTTGCCCTAAACCCAGCACACTGGTCGCTAACGTCTCAAGGCATGAATCGAGATCCTAAAGGCATGTCTCTTCGTCTATATCTAAACGCTCACTCGATTTGCTAAACATCCTGAAACGAGCAAACGAATAAGGCGATACACTAAGGGAAAGGAATGCGAGACGACAACTCGCGGACCTCCCTCAATATCAACTCATATTCTTCCCGCTACATTCATACGAATAAAAACACGCTCTTAAAAACGCAAACTGATTTTTAATAAAGCCGCAAAAGCGGCATGGACTCAGAGCCGCACACGGCCAGTCCAAAAACTATAACGGCCACGCTCGGCCAGACCAAACGGCCTACGAGGCTAGTCTCAAGGCCGACAAAGGTCCAAACGCCATTGACATCAATATGCTCGATAATTCCTACACGACATATAACTAGACCGTAAAGGTCTTGCTAGGAAACAGGTCATACGAACCTTAACTCCAAAACAAACTACGAAAGGCTTGATCCCCTCAAAAGGGTACGTAGGCAGCCTTCACAAGGCGCAGCCATAATCTTAAACACATTCCGCTCCCTGGAGAATGGAAAGATCACTCTCAACAGACCTTTACAACCATTAATTCCGCCTAATTTAACTAAAACTGGCAAACCACTCGTAAGAACCTTACGCTAGAAGCTCAAGATTCTAGCGAGCTGGGGGGATAACTGTTGGTGTCAAAATCGGTCACGGCGGAATCAATGGCTAAAAGTCTCCGCAAAAGTAAAAAATAAAAATACGTTTTATAAAACTCGAAAGATCGTTTTATAAAACTCGAGAAATCATTTTATTAAACTCGAAGAATTGTTTTATAAAACTCGAAGAATCGTTTTATAAAACTCAAGAATCGTTTTATAAAACTCGAAGAATCGTTTTATAAACTCGAGAAATCGTTTTATAAAACTCGAGAATCATTTTATAAAACTCGAAGAATCGTTTTATAAAACTCGAGGATCGTTTTATAAAACTCGAGGATCGTTTTATAAAACTCGAGAATCGTTTTATAAAACTCGAGAAATCGTTTTATAAAACTCGAAGAATCGTTTTATAAAACTCGAAGAATCGTTTTATAAAACTCGAAGAATCGTTTTATAAAACTCGAAGAATCGTTTTATAAAACTCGAGAATCATTTTATAATAATCGAGGATCGTTTTATAAAACTCAAAGAATCATTTTATAAAACTCGAGAACCGTTTCATAAAACTCGAAGAATCGTTTTATAAAACTCGAAGAATCGTTTTATAAAACTCGAGTATCATTTTATAAAACTCGAGAATCGTTTTCTAAAACTCGAGAATCGTTTTATAAAACTCGAAGAATCGTTTTATAAAACTCGAGAATCATTTTATAAAACTCGAGGATCGTTTTATAAAACTCGAAGAATCGTTTTATAAAAAACTCGAAGATTCGTTTTATAAAACTCGAGAATCGTTTTACAAAACCGCGAAAAACCGAAACCGCCGTAAAACGTGAACTAGGAATCCCTCGACTAGTTCGCCCACCGGCGAACTAAGCCAGCTTGGCTTAGTTCGCCGGTGGGCGAACTAGTCCCATCTCGACTAGTTCGCCCACCGGCGAACTATGCCAGCTTGGCTTAGTTCTCCGGTGGGCGAACTAGTCCCGTCCCGGCTAGATCGCCGTTGGGCGAACTAAGAGGTACTGACTTTGCCCCACAGGTTCCTATCGCCTAGTTCGCCATGTGGCGACCTAGCCAAGCTGAACTAGCTCGCCGTACGTCGAGCCGGACGTCCCGAGCCTCGATCTCCCGCATCCCCGATTCGAAACTTACGTCTTTCGACACGGTCGCATTCTGAACCACGGCCGAAATATCTCCCGTTCCATCTCGATCTGACCTATAGTTCGAGTTTTACGATAAAAACCGTAAAACTTCGTTTTCTCGACAAAGAACTCGAGGAAATCGTATAAAACGGCAACGGTTAAACGAAACACCGAAGATTTCCTAAACTATACGATTTATTCGAGATTCTTCGTTAAAATCATAAGAAACGCGTTTTTAATAAAAACGTCGAGTAAATCGTAAAACCTGTTGCATCAGATCAGGAAACGATCCCGTACAAAGTCGGAAAACGGATTTATCGCAGAACGGCGCGGAAGGTCCTAAAACGCGATAAAAGCCCATCTCGCGATCTTAACGGAATCTAACCCGAAGATACGATAATGTTTTGACGGTTTACTCGCAGGAGGAAAATAAATGTCAAGCTTGAAGATAAAAGGCAGGTTTGAAGAAAAATAGAAGATTTCCGCGGAAGAAAAGGAAGGATCGAGAAAAATGGAAGATTCCCGATATACTCAAATCTGGGCAAAATGGAAAGACCGAATGGCCAAGGCGAGGAGTATATAAGTAAGAGGTCTAGGGCAGAAGCAAGCGACACGAGTTTTCAGAGCTTTCACCACCAAACTTAGCATTTAGGCAATTTTTCGTTTTCGTTATCGAGCTGCGTCTCAACTAGGGTTTTAGTCTTAGATTGCTAGAACTAGGAATTTCGCTGACGGCTCACGCAGCTAAGGCAACTCTCGTTGTAACCGTTCTTACGCGAATTCGGAATAAGAATCCTTCTTGCTCTCAATCTCGTTTTTCTTTTTATATCTTTCAATTTATTCATATTAATCGCGTTCTTGGTTACTTGTCGTTGGCTTTCGCAGAGATCCGGTTCCTCTGGAAAATTAGGGTTTTCCTAACTTTCCTT
>CAKOAT010998557.1:36943-80993 GCA_932364175.1 Eruca vesicaria subsp. sativa
ACGCAGCTAAGGCAACTCTCGTTGTAACCGTTCTTACGCGAATTCGGAATAAGAATCCTTCTTGCTCTCAATCTCGTTTTTCTTTTTATATCTTTCAATTTATTCATATTAATCGCGTTCTTGGTTACTTGTCGTTGGCTTTCGCAGAGATCCGGTTCCTCTGGAAAATTAGGGTTTTCCTAACTTTCCTTATTTTACGAAAATCGACAAGTGTGAAATTTGGTTCCCACAGGCGGCACGCCCGCAGAACACTGAACTACGAGACGGCTTGATCCCCTCGAAAGGGTAAGTAGGCATCCTGTCGCAAGACAAGACCAGCCGTCCCCCTCGTTCAAAAGGGGGGAGTAGGTGAGCATACGTATACTCGTATACTCCCAAAAACTCGAAATTTCTCAAACTTTTTCAGCAAACGCATCGAAAGAAAAAACGAAATTCTTAATATAGCGAGACGTCGCCAATGTTCGGAAAAACGTTCCTCTTCAAAAACAATAAACAGTCCGTCCGCGACTATAAAATACGCAAAACTTCTAAACATACGTATCCTTCGCGAAGGCCCAAACTACGCAAACATCTATCGCTTAAAAATAGTTCGTTGCTGATCACAACGAACTCGCAACAGTCTTAAACAAACTTAAGTTATCTCGCAGAGGTAGCTCTCGAACACCCGACACAAGGGTAATAGCGCTATAAAAGAAATCCAAACTTTTGGTCAGCACTTCCGGGCAACTTAGAAATTGTTCCCGGTGAGATGCTCGGTTCCAACCAGACGAATCGTATAAGCCGAGAACCTATCGCGGATTCTAAATCGGTATGGAATCAGGTTAAAATCGCAACAGGCAAAACGAAAGCNAACACCCGACACAAGGGTAATAGCGCTATAAAAGAAATCCAAACTTTTGGTCAGCACTTCCGGGCAACTTAGAAATTGTTCCCGGTGAGATGCTCGGTTCCAACCAGACGAATCGTATAAGCCGAGAACCTATCGCGGATTCTAAATCGGTATGGAATCAGGTTAAAATCGCAACAGGCAAAACGAAAGCCGACTAGTCCCGAAATCAACGTCTACGATAACTTCTGGAATCATTACTTTCCGAAAAAGTCATTTATTAAAACTCGAAGATCATTTTATAAAACTCAAGAATCGTTTTATAAAACTCGAAGATCGTTTTATAAAACTCGAGAATCGTTTTATAAAACTCGAGAATCGTTTTATAAAACTCGACGATCGTTTTATAAAAACTCGAAGAACCATTTTATAAAACTCGAGAATCGTTTTATAAAACTCGACGATCGTTTTATAAAAACTAGAAGAACCATTTTATAAAACTCGAAGAATCGTTTTATAAAACTCGAGAATCGTTTTATAAAACTCGAAGATCGTTTTACAAAACCGCAAAAAACCGAAACAGCCGTAAAACGCGAACTAGTCACGACTAGTTCGCCCACCGGCGAACTAAGCCGAGCTGGCTTAGTTCGCCGATGGGCGAACTAGGAGGCACTCGACTAGTTCGCCGGTCGGCGAACTAGAGACTTCCCGGATATCCCGCGCCTTGATCTCCCGCATCCCCGATTTGAAACTTACGTCTTTTGACACGGTCGCATTCTGAACCACGGCCGAAATGTCTCCCGTTCCATCTCGATCCGACCTATCGTTCGAGTTTTACGATAAAAACTGTAAAACTTTGTTTTCTGGAAAAGAACTCGAGGAAATCGTATAAAACGGCAACGGTTAAACGAAACACCGAACATCGCCTAAACTATACGATTTATCCGAGATTCTTCGTTAAGATTATAAAAACGCGTTTTTAATAAAAAAAACGTCTAGCAAATCGTAAAAAGCGGCATCGGATCAGGAAACGGTCTCTTTAAAATCGTAAAACGTTTTTTATCGTAAAACGTCCCGAACGGTCCTAAAACACAATAAAAACCCATCTCGAAACATTAACGAAATCAAACCCAAAGATGCGGTAACGTTTTGACGGTTTACTCGCAAATAGAAGATAGAACGCAAGTTTGAAGATCAATAGAAGATTTCCGCGGAAGAAAAGGAAGGATCGACAGAAATGGAAAGTTCCCGAAAAACTCGGATCCGGGCAATATGGAAAGATTGAGTCGCTTGGGAAAGGGGTATATAAGCCAGAGGCGCAAGGAAGAGAAGACGGACAAAAATCAGACATAAAAAGACGGCTGCTAGCTTAGAATAGCAATCTAGATCCTTATAACGTTTCGACGTCTAAGTTCTTGAATTCTTCTTATAACAGTTGTCGATTCTTCGTTTAATAAAAGCTTTCATACAAGTTCTTATTCCTTTGTTCTTCATTGTTCATCCATATTCTTTTAAATTCGTTTGTTTTAGTGATTTCCGCAGAGATCCAGGACCTCGGGAAAATTAGGGTTTCATCCTAAGTTTTCATATTTGACGGAAAATCGACAGTGTGGATTTCGGTTCCCACAATCCACCTGTTAGGTTTAGGGTTCAAATAGGTTAGAGGGATTAGCCTCAACTACAGGATTTCTAGTTGTGATACTCATTAATAGGATGTTTTAATTGCTCATGGTTCTAGAGTAGCTAACTAGAAACATTGAATCCCAGATTATTTAGGTTGGATTAGAGACATTTAAGTGATTCTGATAATCATGAACACATCCCTATTAAGCTAAGATTTATTAGAAATATAATTGATACGATTTGACTGAGAAATCTTTAGTGAGTTTATGTTAACTCGTGTGTATTGCTTGACGGGACTCATCGATCGATCTTCCTAACAGAAATCAATCGATGATGAGTTTAGTGTATCGGTCGATGTTCCTATCGGATAATCGATCGACACTGTCAAGTACGACCATCCGGTCATTAGACTTATTTATTCGAACGTTAGTTTAGATCATTTGTTAAACAAGATAGTTAATGCTCTATAGTATTTCGCAAACAACTGAATAGCTCCTATAGGATTATAATCTCCAATACCTGAACAGAAACTCTAAATCTAGCAACCATCTTTCCATGAAACAACTTCCTGCCAAGTTGAATAATTGTTTTATTCATCTTGTTTACTATTTTATTGCTTGCTTATTATTATTTACTTTTTTATTATTAGCTTGCCTAGATTATTTATAACTGCTAAATTTAATTGGTTCCCTAGCTCCTCGTGATTCGATCCCTAAGTACTACAACTGAACCTCTTATTTGAGAGAGTAATTCACTCCTTAGAGTAATTTGAGTGATATCAAATTTAGCGCCGTTGCCGGGGAGCTTTGATTGCCATTAGATCTTATTTAGTTAGATTTAGACTAGGTTATTTTATTTATTTTAAAAAATGATAAAAAAAAATCTTCTATTTCAAGTACATATCTCAATACCAGAAAGCAATGAAGAGAGGATTTCTGAGTCCTTCAAAGAATGAGCATTCTGGTTTATGCATGATCTGAAACTCTACTAGGGAAGAATTGATCGTCACTCACAAAGCAACATTGATCGACAGAGCACACCACAGATCGATCGACACACAAGCACACAAATCGATCGACATCGCCCCGCTGGAAGCAGGTATCGCTTACCACACTCGTCAATGAGAAAGTAGTCCAAACAAAACCAATAGGTCAATTAGGCAATACAATTAGCCAAACTAAAGATAAACAGGGGACTGAAATCCCTGTGAAATTAAAATCCACCTTGAATAAAGGTGAAGAAATAAAATTGTCCTTGCCAGACTACTTAAACCATGTTCTCCCAAAATCGATCGACACTATTCACACCGTGTCGACCGATACTAATCTCCCGAAATCGATCGACACAATTCGTTCCGTGTCGACCGATACTGTTTACCCTAATTCTGTCTACACTCACTTGATCGACACATTTTCTTCTATGTCGATCGACACATTTCATCTCCCGTCGATCGACACCAACTTTTCAACGTCGATCGACACCAACTTTTCAACGTCGACCGACACTACTTTTGGAATGACAAAAGAAGTTGACTTTGAGCTGAAACCGGTTTATATCCTTCTTATGAGTTAGCGTGTCTTTCATGGCTTTCATGACGAGAAACCAATATATCATATTGACATGTTTGAAGAACTGATCTGGTCTCTCTTTAATGAAGTCCCCGAAGACCACCACTTTGGCAAACTCTTCCCATACTCCCTTGCTGGAGAAGAAATATGTTGGTTCAACAAATTTCCACCAGAATCCCTCAAGACTTGGATTAATATCATGAGAGTACTTTTCAACAAATTTCTTTATGACGCTCCAGAATATCTAAAGATCGTGATGGGGTCAATGACGAGACATATTGTAGAGGATTATGAACAACATGGATCTGGAGGGCCGAGTAGAGTCGAAGAAACCGGTATTAATGATACAACCTCCAATCAATAGATACTATAACATCAAAATCGATCGTCACCATGATCCCATCATCGATCGACACTGATAAGCTAATGTCGATCGATACCATTCATCTGAACACTATTTATCAAGTCTCACAAGGTGCCACTTGTGTAGAGGAGAAGGTTGAAGTGCTCATACTTAAAGTCGATGAGAATGGAATGTTAAGAGACAAAGAAGGTCAACCTCGCAACATCTCATGAGAGTTAATTAATGCTCATTTTTGGAGTTAGAGGAGGAAGAAAATCTTGAACATCTAGATTATGGTAGGGTAGTCACTCTCCGAGACTTTTTGGAGTTGGAAAAATGGCTTGAGCTGATGCTTGATGATGAACAGAATACTGTGGGAAAAGATTTGGAGACTTCGTCAAAGGATTGCATCGATCGCCACCAACCTAATGGAATCGATCGATACGCGCCTAATGTCATCGATCAACAACCTCATGACTGCATCGATCGACACCCATGGTTGGATGAGTTATCAGGATACATAGTTGATATGTAATTGATTGAGGAGAGAATGTACGAGTCTGAGGCCTCAAACCTTGATGTCTCTAAACATCAGAGAAGACCTATCTTTGCAGAAGAAACCGCTGGGTTTCACAAAAGACTGAAAAGGATATATGATCCTAGGAAGAGTGTGGTTCCTTGCGCAGTATTAGATATTGTTTTTCCTATCCCATCGGATAGAAGTGTGCAACCAAGTTCTTACATTAGGATATTTGATAAGCATATGAACGTAGAAGCTTCTCAGAGATGGTTGAGATGTAGAGGTGAAGTTGAGAAAGGTTCAGTAGAAACATCATCGATTGACATAGACCAGATACCATCAATCAACACTGGTCAGATACCATCGATCGATACAACCACTTCATTGTCGATCGACATCCTTCGGGTATCTCAGCACGCAAAGACAGATACAGAAAAGTCTGGGGAAAAGAAGAGGAGGAATTGGAAGAAGAGGAAAATGATCATGGGAGATCCTCAGTTATCATTCCCTCCTCATTTCTCAGATGGTGAAAGGAAATCTTGAATGCGCAGCAAATGCTTCTCACAGCCTTTTCCAAAGCTTAAAGCACTCCTTATTGCTGAGATGATAGACAAAGGAGAAGAGTCTATGGAGGAGGCTTTCACACAAGAATGATAAAGCTTCAGAGAGTAGAAATTGAGACTTGTTTTGGAGCGAGTTCTCATCCTCACCCGGACTAAATCAGATCTCCAGAAGTCAAGCTAATGACTAAAATAAAGACTGAGTGAGAGGCAACCCACTGTTAGGTTCATTTTAAATTTGTTGTAATTTCATTTACTACTAATTCTTTGTTTACTATTTATTTATTCCAGGTGAACAATAAAACTACGGTAGCAGAGACACTATAGCAGCGATCGACACTGTAGCAGTCCCATCGATCGACACTGTCGCAGTCCCGTCGAGCGACATCATACCTACGTCACTGTAGCAATGTTACTGTAGCAGTTACTGTTCATCAAAGTAAAAAAATATTTTTACTTTTTGTTATTTTTTTCTATTTGTGTTTTAATTTCTTTTTACTTACTATTTATGTTTTCTTTATGTTTGATCCGAGGACGACTAGTTCTGCAACAAGCATCGATCGACGGCTGACGAGCATATCGATCGACAGAGCTTCACGAGTATAGTTCGATCGCCACTTAACTGTGTCGATCGACGCTCACCATCAATGAGCAGGTATACCGTTTTTCCTTGTTAAATTTAGTACTTATGATTTATTTTCCCACCAATCTTAGACTATATAACGTTGGTGACAGTGTTGTTTAAGTCTGGGGGAGGTTCTACTAATATTATGTTTTATTTTGAGTTTTATATCTAAAAAAAAAATCCAGGGAGAAACAGATTACCGTCTTATCGACCGACAAGGACATGTCGATATCGATCGACACAACATCACCAGCGACGTTTGATGCATACTAGTGCACATCGATCGACATTGTTTCCGGTCACGTTTATCGTTCTTCCTTGTTCAATTAGTCTTTATGATTTATTTTTCAACATCACTCGGTTGTTTTACACTGGGGACAGTGTAATTTGAGTCTGGGGAGATGTTCACTGATATTGTTTTACTGTGAGTCTTATTAAAATTGTTTTCAAAAAAAAAAACTATTTTTATTGAGCTCAAGAAGGTGATTATGATCGTTTTCTATATATTTTTTTATCTAACCACACTATAGCACCATTCTTAGATTTGTTGACAGTAGAGTAGAGTATACTAGAGATACTAAAGTGGATCATCCTACCATTAGATCACACTTTCTTAGAAAGTTTGAAGGAACCGAAGCTGACCTCCAACCCTAATCTGACTAATTTGTTTGCTTTGGGGCTAGGTATACATTGGATCAGATTCTTCTTTCAGGTCTGAATGGTATAAGTCTGTAAATTTTTGGTTTCCTTCTCTCCTCTCTTCAGCATTTAAGAAAAAAAAGATTGAAATGATTTCCTGAGATGCAGAAGGGTAGGTACATTACCAATGATCCCACTATTCTAATTCAAAGGAATGATCACACATTGTGGAACCGAGGGGTAGGTACATTACCGATGACCCCATTATTCGCCTACACTTTGTTCAAAATAAAAATCAATAAGGTGAACAAGATGGAAGGCATTAGTACTTGTCTTAGTTCATTGGCATTGAATTAGAAAAGATTCAGAGAAGAGGGATATATGGAGAAAAGAAACCAGAATATGACTACATGTTTACTCAGATACCTGCTGGGATAAGAGTCCAAATATCCTTTGATCGATACTTCTGAGATAAAGCCCGCACATCTATTTTATGTTAAGAAATGAGGTTAGTTAAGTGGAATGTCAAGCTAGTATTTGCTAAGTTGCTGGTAGAATGGATTTGGTTGTTAAGCTAGGATATGGTATATAAAGTATTCTGAGGTTAGCACTTATTTGATGTGGTTGCAAACCTCTTTCAGAGAGACTGTATGTTTGTTTTGCTTGAGCACAAGCAAAAAGGTAAATCTGGGGCAGTTGATATACCATGGATTTTAGCCATGGTATATAAGTGTTTTAAGATATATTTATTATTTTTGGAGTATTTTTAGAGTATTTACAGGTTCAGGTACGTTCTAGAGAAATATGGTGATTTTGGTGTCTTTTGGAGCCTTTGAGTGCAAAACTACACAGACGCATCAGATGTTTAGCTATGGATGGAGACATTAACACCGTTAGATTTTGCCCATATTCTAACACAAGATAGATATTTGAGTTAGCTTTCCAATGCCACTGGTTTGAGGTCAATCAGCATTCTGTAGTAGAAAGTATGCCCATTTTACTAAAGAGCGGTCAGTCTGCCTCACGAGAGGAAGCTGTCTAGAATATAAAGAAGAATCGATCGATGCAACACACTTGGTGTCAATCGATGGAGATTTCAGAACATGGGCCGAGTATGCTTTATGATTGATTTTGGCCCAGGAGTTACAACAAATTACCAGAATGCCCTTGGACGACCAAAAACCCTATTTATCTGTTTTGCAAGCCATTGTTGATGGCTACGCTCTTTTTGTTTCCTTGTTCTTAGTTCTAGGAGAGAAGGGAGGAAATCCTTCAGAGTCCTCCTGAAACTCCTTTTTTTATTTGATTCTTTGCTTGGTTTTTATATTTTATATCTATTCTATTCTATTCATCTATTTTATTCATGATTTTTGTGACAAACTTCATGCTAGAGTAGATCCACCTGTTAGGTTTAGGGTTCAAATAGGTTAGAGGGATTAGCCTCAACTATAGGATTGCTAGTTGTGATACTCATTAATAGGATGTTTTAATTGCTCATGATTCTAGAGTAGCTAACTAGAAACATTGAATCCCGGATTATTTAGGTTGGATTAGAGACACTTAAGTGATTCTGATAATCCTGAAACACCCCTATTAAGCTAAGATTTTTTAAAAATATAATTGATACGATTTGATTTAGAAATCTTTAGTGAGTTTATGTTAACTCGTGTGTATTTCTTGACCCGACTCATCGATCGATCTTCGTAACAGAAATCGATCGATGATGTGTTTAGTGTATCAGTCGATGTTCCTATCGGATAATCGATCGACACTGTCAAGTGCGACCATCCGCTCATCAGACTTATTTATTTGAACGTTAGTTTAGATAATTTGTGAAACAAGATAGTTAATGCTCTATAGTATCTCGAAAACAACTGAATAGCTCCTATAGGATTATAATCTCCAATACATGAATAAAAACCCTAGATCTAGCAACCATCCTTCCATCACACAACTTCCTGTCAAGTTGAATAATTGTTTTATTCATCTTGTTTACTATTTTATTGCTTGCTTATTATTATTTACTGTTTATTATTCACTTGCCTAGATTATCTATAACTAGATTTAATTGGTTCCCTAGCTCATCGTGATTTGATCCCTAAGTACTACAACTGAACCTCTTATTTGACAAAGTAATTCACTCTTTAGGGTAATTTGAGTGATATTACTAACCCATGAGGAGTTTGTAGAGACACACCCACATCCACCCAACCCTTTATACTCTACCATCGATGGAAATCATGAGCCAGACATCGATCGACAGAGAGATCACACCATCGATCGACATGCAACAATCGACATCGATTGACACGATCCTCCTACATGTCTAGTGCGTTTGCTGATGCTTGCTCAAATTTACCCTATGGAGAAAATTACTCTCTCAAATAAGAGAACTATTTCAGTACTTAGGGATCGAATCCCTAAGAAGCTATGGAACCTATCAAATCTAATCAATCAATAATCTAAGTGAATATAAATAGTAAATCGCAGTAAGCAAGTAAACAGAAAATATTCTGATTAAGCAAGACAATTACTTAACAAGAATGGAATGAGGGTTTCGAAACTAAAATGGAAAGGTGTTAGACTTAGGGCTTTTATTCAGGTTTTGGACATTATAATCTTATAGGTGCTATCTAGTTGTTTGCATGGTATTAAAGAGCATTAACTATCTTAACAATAAATTCACTAAACTTTCATTTAATAAATAAGCCTATTGACTATAATGCTATTGACCTAGACAAGAATGTCCAATCAATGACAGTGTCGATCGATTATTCTAAAGGAATATCGACCGATTCACTTTACTCACCATCGATCGATTTCTTATGGGAATATCGATCGATGCGGTTAGTCAAGCGTTACACGCGAGTTAACAAATACGCACTATGGATCCCTAGATCAAAATCTCACTGTATTTCTAGTAAAATCCTAGCTTAATCAGGAAGTGTTCAAGACTATCAGAGTTATTCAAAGATGTTTAAACAACCTAACAATCCTAGATTCAAGTTTCTAGTTAGCAAGTCCAGAACATGAGCATTAAGAACATTCTATTAATGAATACCACAACAAGTGATCCTATAGTTGGTGCTAATCTCTCTAACCTATTTAAACCCTAATTCTAACAAGTGAATTACTCAGATATGGCTAAACAATTCATAACACAAGCAAAGTAATAAAACTGCATAGTATAGATAGATATAAAACAATGGAGTTCCAATCGAAAATCTCTCTGGTGATCTTCTCTCCCAAACTATAAATCCTAAAACCTTTTGATGTGAAAAGAATACCAAAAAGCTCTTTATGCCTCTAACACTTTTGCAGAGTATATAAACTTAGGTTAAAACTCGTGAAGGGTAAAATCGTCGGTTGTCTCACGAATTGGTCTCCGCGCCTTCGGCATCGATTGATCATGCAAGGTGCATGTTGATCGACGTGAGTCACTCCATGTTTGGACTTCAAGTCGGCGGCACGAGAATTACTATTGCTAGAAGTTAGGCAGAATATCCATTCGGGCTATGAGGTTAGAGTATGGGAGGATCCCTGGATTCCTACCATACCAGTGAGACCAGCATCCCCATCTACACCGGTTTTGCATTCGAACATGAGAGTGAGTGACCTAATTAATCAAGAAACAAATACTGTGATGTGGGCCGACTGGAGAACTATGTAGCTTCTGCTGATATACCACTCATAAGGAGTATGGCCATCAGTTCAACACACCCCCGGGACACGTATTGTTGGAGCTATACAAGGAATGGACAGTACACAGACAAATCTAGATATTGGGTTGCACAAAATATATTTTTGAACGAGGAGGAGGCTGAAGTTTGTGAACCTAGTATCACAAAACTCCAAACACATGCTTGGAAGGTCAAGGAACCCCAAAAATGTGCAATTTTATGTGGAAATTAATAATAGGTCATGTGGCTGTTACAAGTACATTAAACTATCGAAATATAAGATGTGATAATCATTGTCCACGATGTGGGGAATCAGAAGAATCAGTTACACATGCAATCTTTCAGTGTCCACCTGCAATGCAAGATTGATCATCTCTCGCTTGTTTGTAGCAAATATTCTAACTTAACTGGAATCTATCAGGCTATAATCTACTCTCGCAGTATCCTAAGTCTTGAGATCAGGATCTAGTTAATTACTCTAGGACCATGCATTAAGAATACTTCTAATCAATGGGTATCAATTCTCTGGCAATCCTATTTTGGGGCTAATTCATTAGAACCATAGATTAACCTAAATCTAACAGGTGGATCTATTCAAACATGAAGTTTGCCACAAAAATCATAGATGAATAGATATAAAATATATAAAACCAAATAAGAAACCAAAGGAGTTCCAAGAGGACTCTGAAAGATTTCCTCCATTCTTTCCTAGAACTAATAACAATGAATAGAAAACTAAGAAAACAAAGCCGTCAACAATGTCTTAGAAAACACATAAATAGAGTTTAAATTTGACCAAGGGTCTTCTTGTAATTAGTGGGGGCTTCTGGGCTTTAGTCGGTCTTGAAATATACTCGGCCCGCATTCTGGGATCACCATAGAACGACATCAAGGCTGTGCCATCGATCAATGCTCCTTCGTCTCCTCGGCAGCTTCATTTCGCGAGGCAGACAGACCACTCGTCAGTAAAACGACCATAACTTCTGCTATAGGATTCTTATTGACCTCAAACTAGTTGCATTGGAAAGCTAACTCAAAGATATATCTTGTTTTAAATGATCAGCTCAATCTCACCATGGGAAGATCTTCATCCATAGATAAACATCTGACGCATCTACGCAGTTAAAACATACTCAAAAAACTCCTGAATCGCTAAAGTTCTCCAGAACGTACTTCCACCTCAAAACACTCTAAAACAGACTCCAAACCCATATAATAATATATAAATAGGATATATACCATGGGTGAAAGCAGGTAAAATTCATGGTATATCAACTTCCCCAGACTTACCTTTTTGCTTGTCCACAAGCAAAGAATATCACAATCTAAAAGAGGTTTGAAATCGCAAGAACTCACAAAATCATCAACTCAGTACTATCACCTCTACTATATTAAAACCACATCAAATAAGTGCTAATCTCAGAGATATTTTATATACCATATCCTAGCTTAGCAACCAAATACGTTCTACCAGCAACTTAGTAAATACTAGCTTGACTCATCCCCCTACTAACCTCATTTCTTACACAAAATAAAGTGCAGCTTTACCTTGGGAGTATCGATCAGAGGATATGTGGACTCTTACCCCAGCAGGTATCTGAGTAAACAGATAGTCATATTCTAGTTTCTTTTCTCCCTATATCCCTCTTCTCTGAATCTTTTTTTAGAACTCAATGCCAATGAACAAAGACAGGTGCTAATGCATTCCATCTTGTTCATCTTATTGGTTTTCTAGATATGTAACTTTTTTCTTTTCTTTTTACAAAGTGTGGGAAAATAATTGGGTCATCGGTAATGTACCCACCCCTCGCTTCCACAATGTGTAATTATTTCTTTGAATTAGAATAGTGGGATCATCGGTAGTGTAATAGTGGGATCATCGGTAATGTACCTACCCCTCTGCATCTCAGAAAATCATCTCAATTTTTTTTCTTTTTCTAGATGTCAAAGAGAGGAGAGAAGGAAACAAAAAATTTACAGAATTATACCTTTCAGACCTGAAAGAGGAAACCGGCCCAGTGTATACAAGCCCCAAAACAAGCAAATAAGTCAGTATTAGGTGTGAGGTCAGCTTCGGTTCCTTCACACTGTATAAGCAAGTGTGATCTAATGGCAGGATGATCCACTTTAGTATCTCTAGTACACTCTGCTATCAACAAGTCTAAGAATGTGCTTTAGCGTGGTTAAATAATAAGAAAAATTTTAAAACGATCATAATCCCATTTTTTACTCTATAAAAACTTTGAAAAACTTATATAGATATAATTATAGATATAGAAAGCTCACAATAGATAAAAGCATCAGTGAACCTCCCCCAGACTTAAATAACATTGTCCCCAGTGTTATTCCATCATGGCTTGGTTAGGAATAAATAAATCAGAAGTAAACTAATGAAAAAGTTTGAGAATATCAGACTCTGTAACGAGTATCGATCAGTTTTGATGGGCGAATGTCAATCGATGATAGGATGTGAAGGTTAACCGATAGTAAAACCATCCAAGCCGTCAACCGATGGTGAGCTTATGTAATTGACCAATGGTCACCTTGAACTTTCTTCTGCAGTTTTTTTATAATAAGAATAAAATTCAAAATAAAACATAATGTTAGTAAACCTCCCCCAGACTTAAACAACACTATCTCTAGTGTTATACAGTCTAAGATTGGTGGAAAATTAAATTATAAGTACTAAATTTAACAAAGAAAAATGGTATATCTGCTTGCTGATGGTGAGCGTTGATCAACAAAGTTAAGTGGCGATCGATCGATACTCGGGATGCTCTGTCAATCGCTACGCTGGCCAGCCGTCGTTCGATGCATGTTGAAGAACACGTCTTCCTCGGAACTTAAATAAATAAAACAAAATAGTCAGTGATAAACAAAACTTTTATTTTAGATGAACAGTATCGTGCTACAGTAGTGTTGCTACACTAACACAACTACAGTGTCGTTCATCGGTTCTGCTACAGTGTTGATCGACATTTCTGCTATAGTGTCGATAAACGTGTCTGCTACAGTGTCATCACTGTTCAATTTTTTTTTAACTTAGAATCAATAAAAACGAAAAATCAGTAATAAATAAAATAAAACCAAATTTAAAACAAACCTAACAGTGGGTTGCCTCCCATCAGCGCTTATTTTTAGTCATTAGCTTGACTTCTGGAGATCCAATTCAGTCCAGATGAGAATGAGAACTTTCTCCAAAACGAGTCACAATGTCCAATCTCTGAAGCTTCATCATCATTTTTGTGAAAGCCTCCATAGACTCTTCTCTTTTGTCTATCATCTCTGCAATAAGGAGTGCTCGAAGCTTTGCAAATGGTTGTGAGAAACATCTGTTGTGCACTATATATTTTCTGACACCATCTGAGAAGTGGGGAATCAATGATAACTGAGTATCTCCGTTGAACCTTTTCATCTTCTTCCAATTCTTCCTTTTCTTTCCCCCAGACTTGTCTGATCCCGTGGTGGTGCCTCCATCAAAAAGATTTCACCACTTCATACTTTTTCTGCTCTGATGTGCGTTCGACATCGATCGATGGTGCCTGGTTGATATCGATCGATTCTGCTTCTGTTGTGCCTTTGTCGACTTCACTTCTACATCTCAACCCTCTGTGAAAAGTTACTGCATACATATGATCATCAAATACTCCATTGTAGGAATCTAGATGTGTACCTCTATATGGTGGGATAGGAGATTCAACTTCAAATATAGCACAATGAACCACATACTTCATAGGGTCATATATCCTCTTCACTCTTTTGTGAAAATCAGCAACTTCTTCTATGTAGATAGATGGTCTCAAATGTTTATGGTCTAAGGTTTGAAGTCCCAGACTTGTGCTCTCTTTCCTTATTCGGATCCAGTTCAACCACGTAACTCTGTAATTCGTCCAACAATGGGTATCGATCAACGCAATTAGATGGGCGTAGATTGATTCTATCTGGTGGGTGTCGATCGATCTCGTCAAGCAGGGGTCGGTTGATGCTAGTCTTTGGCGAAGTCTCCAAATCTCCTTCCCGTAGTGTGTTGTTCGTCGTCAAGCTTATGCTAAGAGTCAAGTCATTCCTCCAGCTCCAACAATTCTTATAGCTCCAAGGAATCATCCATGGTGATCTCTGTGTATTCATGAATAGTGTCGAGATGAACAGTGTTGCGATGAACAGTGTCATGATGAACAGTACCGGGATGAACATCATCGCTCGACGTCGGATGAACAGTGTTGACCGATGATGGATTAACAGTGTCGATCTAAGGTGAATGAACAGTGTCGAGATGAACAGTACTGCAGTGAATAGTATTCGGATGAACAGTACTCGCATGAACAATACTCGAATGAACAGTCCTCAGATGAACAGTATTCGAATGAACAGTATCGTCTGACGGTGAGATCGTGGTATTGATCAATGTTGAGGTCGTATTACTAATACCAGCTTCTTCGACTCTGCTCGGCTCTCCAGACCCATGATGTTCATCATCCAGTCTCAAAGCATACTCGACCAGCTGTCTTGGAACATATTTTACATTCTTAATCTGCCAAATTTCCATGATTCTGTCCCACTTATCATTCTCCTCCTTTTCTCGAATTTGTTCAGCATCATCAAGAAAGAGCTTGCAGAGCATGTGGTATTCTCCCAGGTTGTTAGAGATCCAGGCTGCAGTTCGCTGAACCAACTAAATGCATCTCCAGAGATAGATTAGGGAAAGAGCTTGCAGAGCATGTGGTATTCAGAAATTTCATTTTGCTCACTCCTTGAGACTAGATCCACAAGTTCTTCAATGTGTTTCTTGGGATCTTGGTGAGTAAGACCATGGAAGGGGTCTTGAGCTACAAAATCATACCACTCACGGCTCATCATGAAGTCATTCATCTCAGCAACATCAATAATAGCAGGGATCACAACATCATGTGCATTAATCAATTGTCATGTTCTGTTGCGAGGACGACCTTCTTCGTCTCTTAACATCCCATTCTCATCAGCCTCAAGTATGAGAATTCTTATTTCCTCTGTCTTCTCGTTAGTGGTGTAGATCGACGACAAGGTGGTGGTGTCGATCGGTGTCTGGTGTATGCTGTCGATAGCTTCTGTTTGGAGGGTGTTGAACGATACTTCCCTCGTAGACTTACGGATCTTGCATGATTCAATGACTCCTTCTTTAAATAACTCAAAAAAACTCTTCTCATTACTTCTGGTACTAAATCTATGTACCTGAAACACAAGAAAATTTTTTTGTGTAAGTAACAATAAATAGAAACCTAGACAAAATCCTACACCTAGTCTAATGGTGATCAGAGTCCCAGGCAACGGCGCCAAATTTGATGTGCTTAAATTTCCCCAAGAGAAAAATCTGAATTATGTAACCAATATGTCTTATCAAAGACCGTTACTACTCTATTTTATGTCTAAACTACTCTACTGGTTTATTGATGTGCTCAAATTACCCCAAGAGCAACTGTCTTAAATAAGAGATCAGTTGCAGTACTTAAGGATCGTATCCACATAGACCTAATATCTCACACAATAGACTTTAGTTTCAGACTAAGCTAGGTAAAAAAATTTATAAAGCAATAAATAATAAAGCAAGTATATCAAAGAGTTGTTGTTTGATGGAAGGATGATTGCTAGATCTAGGGTTTCAGGCATGTGAATTATAATAGATAAAATAAGATGCTAGGCGAGCTGATACGCTAGGACTCAACCGCTCACTGTATAACAGTATCGATCGATGGTCGAGTATCGACATTGATAGATTGTTGTGGTGATTTGATTACCATCAAGTAAGATTTATCAGCTCTTGCTTGTTTCTAGCAAACCTAACTTAATTGGAATGTATCAGGCTAGAATCTACTCTCGCAGTATTCTAAATCCTAAGATCCAGATCTAGTTAACTACTCTAGAACAATGCATTAAGAATACTTCTAATAAATGGATATCAATTCTCTGACAATCCTATTTTGGGACTAATTCATCAGAACCATATATAACCCTAAATCTAACAGGTGGATCTATTCAAACATGAAGTTTGTCATAGAAATCATAGATAAATAGAAATAAAATATAGAAAACCAAATAAGAAATCAAAGGAGTTCCATGAGGACTTTGAAGGAGTTCCTCCCTTCTCTCCTATAACTAAGAACAATGAATAGAAAACTTAGAAAACGTAGCCGTCAACAATGTCTTAGAAAATACATAAATAGGGTTTAAAGTCGGCCAAGGGTACTCTGGTAATTAGTGGTGGCTTCTGGGCTTTAGTCGGTCTTGAAATATACTTGTCCCGCATTCTGGGATAACTATCGATCAACACCAAGGCTGTGCCATCGATCGATGCTCCTTCATCTCCTCGGCAACTTCATCTCGCGAGGCAGACATACCACTTGTCAGTAAAAAGGGCATAACTTCTGCTACATGATGCTGATTGACCTCAAACCGGAGGAATTGGAAAGTTAACTCAAAGATATATCTTGTATCAAAATCAGATCAATCGCACCGTGAGGATATATCCATCCATAGATAAACATCTTACGCATCTATGAAGTTCTGCACCTTAAGAAGCTCCAGAATCACCAAAGTTCTCCAGAACGTACCTGAACCTAAAAATACTCTAAAATATACTCCAAACCCATATAATAATATATAAATAAGACATATATCATGGGTAAAAACAGGTAAATCCATGGCATATCACAGTGCATGAAATATTTCATGAGCAATCATAATATTAATTGTAATTTGTCATCTAGTAACAAAAGGTGGCTGTATTTCTGAGATCGGTTTGGTAAATCCTTCTTTAATCCATGGCATAAGACCTTATAGATTAACTTATAACTAACATTGCACAAGCTAATGAGGTGGAACTGTGACATTTCTGTTTGCTTCGTTTTCTTTGGGATTAGGTAAATATTAGTATCATTTAGGTCATTTGCCATTGATCCCTCAAATATGAATTGATTAACCATATGGGTTAAATTTTTCTCTATGATATCTCAGAATTTTTGATAGAAACGAACTAGTATTCTATCTGGACCAGAAGCTTTTTCTGGACGTATTGCAAAGAGTGCTTTTTTCACCTCCCATTCAATAACTGGGGCTGAAAGATACTCATTCAGTTTTATATGGGGATTTTTTATGCCATGATTAATAACATATAATGGGATTGAGCCGGCCTTTCGGTCTTTTTAATAGATTAATTAATCATCACGAAAGCCCACCAGTTTGAACCAAATTATTGAGACTTCATGTAATAATAAATTATATCAGGTGCTGAGTCTTTTATTTTTAGGCTCAACAACAAACTTTTCAATAACCAAGAGTTGAATATATGGATTTTGACTTCACAAGGGTTCAACCATAGAGGCAAGGAATGATTTAGTATCACCCATGAACACTAAGTTAGATCATACGCTACACGATCGATACCTCCTTGTACCCTTTCAACCACACTGCATTTTTACCACTACAAAAGCAAATTTATCCCACAACTCGAGATAAACCACCCCTTAAACCCTAATTTTGCCTACATGATTCGAGAACTGAGATTAACACTAGATAACTATGACACTAAACCGGTTAAAATCCCAAACTAAACCATTGGTATCCAGAGAACAGATTTCAGCCTGTGGCCAACAGTACTGTCCAACCACCTGCGATCCATAGCCTAAAATCGAGCACCATAACCTGGAAACCGATACAATCTGGAATATTTTGGATAACAAAAATATATAAATCACAATTATATACTTAAAAATATTTTTAAAAATTTCTATATCTACTAGATATTCAAAACTAAGAATTATCAAAGCATTCACAAATAAATATTTAAAAAGAAAAAAAAATGTTAAAAATACTGAATATATCTATATGTTCTCCATCCAAATATTTAACTTGAAATAAATTTTATGTAAATTCTAAGTATTTGGTCATACATTATTCAGTTTTTATTTTTTATATTATTTTATTTTGAGGACTTATGTATATTTGGATTTTTTAATAAATAATTAAAATGGATGTATGAACTCGAACCCAAACCGAAGCCACAATGATTCAAATCTATTTTTTTTTTAAAAAAAAAAATCAAACTCGAATTTTTAAATATCCAAATCATATTTAAAATTTTAACTCTAAAAACCGAAATCCGAATAGATCAACTGAATCTGAACAGATATCATAATGCCAACATCAAGAAAAAAAAACTATACGAGTAATCACTACGTCAAGGGAAAAGAAATAATCTAATCAATCATTTCATTATGTGCATGGTACGGATCACTATCTATTATTTATTATCTCATAATACATAAATAAACATAAAATAAATATGATATATAAAAGTATTGTGTATATATAATGTTCATCTTGCGCTTTCATCCGGCGCAATACGTGGATTTTTACCTAGTACATATTTTTTTTAACACTGGATAACAATTGTGTGACCTAGTCTATATTAAAACAGAAGCATCACAACTTTTTCTTGGTAAGATTTTTAAGTTGGACATCACATTATTAATGTAATATTATATGTCTAATTAGTTTAACTACGATACGATATGATATTTTGTGGGTATCTATTTTTTTAAGAAGTTACTGATATTTCGGTATCTTATAATTAATAAAAAGATAATTATACTTCATGTTTAGGAAGTTAGTCATATATTCGCATTCAACTATTAAATAAAATTTAATTGAGATATATACCTTCTTATTATTTAGGAAAATCCCTAGTATATGTTTTTCTTTTTAAACAGAAAATCCGGTAACAATTAAAACTTTTGATTTGTTATTAGTTATAAAGAAACATTTCAATTTTTAACAAATAATGCTTATGTTTACTTCAAAAAAATTATAAATAAGAATAAAAATAAATTTACTTCGATACAAAAAAAATATTTACTCAAAAGTAAAATACTAAAATTTAATATTTATAATATTTGGTTATATTATTACAAATAATGCTTGATGATTATACAGTTAAAATTTTTTGGGTTATTCTATAAAGCGTACAAAATAATTATCAAATAAAAAATAAATTGAAAAAAAATATTTGATAATTTTTATAATAACATATTAAAATAAACATTAATCAACATGAAAAAAAAAGATAAATTATACCTAATTTCAAATTTAAATCTTTCAAAATAAAAATAACCAGTTATACTATTATCATTTTCATATGAATATAATTTATTATAATATTGGATTATATCGGCTACCCATCGGCTTAAACGGTTAGTTTCAGATTTTAGCGATTTTTGTGGATTTTATCGGTCTTTTAAATAATAGATTCATTAAAATCCAAACCAAGATATATTGAATCACCGGGTTTACCCATGCGACCACAGATTCAAATCGGGATTAAAAACGTTGATTTAAATGTAAAAGGTTTTAAATCGTCAATTCTTACAGATTAATAAAACATTTCTAACTTTCTTAAGTGCAGGTCAAAATCATTGAAATTTAATAGATAATAAATTTATTTATTTTACAGAAAATTATATAAAATATACATCTATAAATATAATTATATTTTCAATATTTTAAAAATGTATAATGGATCCGGATCTGGATATCTAGACCTAAATTTCACTATCCGAATCCATAAAATCACTATATGATCCGGATCTTCGGATATCCGTTTCGGAGCGGATCGGAACGTACCCAAATCGGATAATGGATAGCGGATATTAAGTCTTAGGTCTAATCAGAAGTAACTAAACTCTCAACTAATCATCAAAACGGAAACAGTTAAAGTTAATTTTAATTTTGCATTTCGAACAAATATACGTGATTAGTTTTTTCATTGCACGATTATATCTACGTAATTCACTGCTGAACACTATTAATTCCAAAAAAAAAAAAATTGATATTTTTATTTAAATATAAAATAGAATTTGACAAAAACAAAACTATATAAAACTAAATTATATTAAATACATCCAAAAAACAAAATTCACGTGAGTGTGCAGTCATGATCTAGTACATAATTAAGAATGAGTAATGATTTTCCTAGAGTAATTCATGAATTAAATGAATGAATGAATGAATGAACGAACGAGAAGCAATGTTGATAGAGATCATACGACAAAAAAAAAAAAAAAATCAAAAGGAGAAAGAAGACGTCATCTTCCCTTATCACGGATTTGGATTTTAGAGACATTGCAATTTACTTTATTCCTCTTTTTTAATGTTTCGACACATAATCTATAGTTTTTCTTTCAACAAAAAAGAGGAATATTACTAAAGATTGCAAAGAACCGAGTAAAAGAGGTAAAAAGAATCTGCGTAATCTTTGAAAGACGAGGTCGCATTACTGACTATGATTTGGGGAAAGTGAAAAGGCATGCGTGTCGTAATATAAATGGTTAACAGTAAGCCTCATTGTACGATGATGTGGACACGCCGATCGAAGAACACTATTCTTTGTCGATGTATGATTATTATTATTCCACCCACCACTCTACACCCACGAAAAGGAATTATTTTCATAATCTAATTGTTTAGACTTTAGAGCAGCGTTGTTCATAAAAAAAGGGTGGACGATATATTTCCCCACTATGATATAACAACAGATCTCCACCAAACTATGACTTCATATTAAATATCCATGATTTAAAAATTCTAAACCTATTTCCCCCCGAATTAATAATTTGAATATATTTCTTTCCGAACCGATAATTTCAAACTTAATTATACACATGCCATGTTTTAATTGGTTATTATTAACCAAATAATGTTAAGCCGGCTAAACTAAACCAAAGTTCATTTAAAAAAAAAACAATTTCAAAAAAAATCATTATGTTTTTGCTGATTCTGGAATCCTGCATCGTATTGTTGCGATGGCTTTGTTCAGTTCGGACCGAAATAGATTCAAAATTGTTAGTTCATTTAGAAATAGGTTTAGAATTTTTAAATCATGGATATTTAGCACGAGGTCATAGTTTGTTGGGGATCTGATGCTATATCATAGTTCTCGTGGGAAAATAGATCATTGACCCCAAAAAAAGACTTCGGAGCAGCTTTTAAGAGTCTCGTCAACCTTTGAGCAACATTATCAGTAGAGGTTCTTATTTTATTTTACTTTTTTTGTCCGACTAAAAAAATAAATCAATCAATCGCGTCATATATCAGTGAGGCATGCGAACAGTACAAGGACCAAACCAAAACGTCTCTTATTTAGCAACTTCTCTCAGTTTTGGTGTTTTTGTGAGTACCATCCCCTTAAGAACCAAACCAAAACCCTCCGATAATGTTGGTCTTAGTCTTTCAACTATATACATACAGATAATAAATTGAATTTTATTGTGGATTTAAATTTTATTTCAAAATATCTTATTTGAATTATTTTGAGGTAAATTTATGGTTTATAAGCATCTCCAATATATTATAGAGATTTCTATTATAGAGGTAAATTTGCTTTAATGTATACCTTTATAATAAAGTTTTTCTATTTTGGAGAAAAGTATAGAGAAATATTACTTTTTACCTCTATATTTAGAGGTGAAAATAGCATATTTCTATATTTTACCTATAAATAGAGTAATTCTATTATAGAGACATACATTAGATCAAATTCACTTCTATAATATAAATTATCTATTTTAGAGAAAAATATAAAGATAAAAATAGAGGTGGATTAGAGATGGATTTATATCCAAACACTATTTTTTATATATATAATTTACTGTATTTTGAGTTTTTTTGTGAGAACCCAAATAAAAATGTTCGTATGAGGTGATTGATTAAGATGTAGCTGTAAAACAAATTACTATAAATTTTTGTTTGTAGAAATGTGTGATGTAGTTATAGCAAATATAACTATAAGAATTCAATACAAAAAAAATAAAATGGAAAGATATTCCTATATCAATACTTTTTTTATCTTTAGCATACAAAATAATGTTTTAGAAAACAAGGGTGCTACAGCTATTTTTAATTTTTTGATTTTAGCTTTAAAAATTATATAAAGCATGATTGATAACTTTTATAGTTATAGAATTAAAGTCATGAGTTACATCTCAACCAATCACCCCCTTAGTCTCTTATATTTCCCTAATTGATTTTAAAACATTTATTTCTAGTAAACTAAAATGTTTCTTTTGCTATCGCTTCTTAACTTTACCAAAAACAGATATCATGGAAATTTCTTTAATCAAATCTTAGGAGTCAAACTATCTTATTATAATTTTTTGAAATATCTTCTATAAAGCTTTATTTCAAAAATCTTATTATAGGTATTTTGAGATAAGTTTATGGTTTTGAGATATCTAAAACACTATCTTATTGAGATATATATAGTTTCTTGTATTTTGGAATGTTTGTGAGAGTCCCCAATTAAAGTGTTCTTATCTCTATAATATTATTTGAGAAGTCACTTTCTTAGGTGTCGCGTTTACGTTAACTCTCACGATGGTTGATTACTATGATACCCCTTATGAATTAAAAATACAATTAAATATTATTTTCTTTTTAAAAATTTCCAAATAACAATATAAAAAAACGGAAACATTTATAAAATTTACAAAACATTTAAAAACGAAAATATAAGTATATATAATATGGTTTAATAAAAAAAGAAAGTTCACAAAATAGTAATATTTAATTTAAATATATTTTAAATAACATAAAATATACTTTTGAAGTAATAAAATACTTTATATCTATATCTTCTTAGATAAAAAACCAATATCTGTATATAATGTGATTTTATAAAAAAAAATCACACAAAAAATATTGCTATTAGAAAAAGAAATATTTTTTCTTTATATATATATTTTCAAAATAATTATTTTTGTATATATCTATCTATTTTATTAGATGATTACATAAAATAATCATCTAACATAAATTGATATATGTTTAATTGACATTTTTATAATTAGTATTATTGAAATTATTTTTAGTATATTTATTTGACTACAATATCTTACAATTACAGTAAAAATATAAATTCTATTTACTTATATATTATAATTTCTCAAAAACAATCATTTTTATTGACTATTTTAAGAGATACTAAAAATAAATTTAATAATAAAAATCTTTTGATCAAGTAACTACAATTATTTTAAAATATCACAACACTATAACGAGGTAGATATATTATATTTTAATAGTTAAAATTATTTGTTTTAAGAATAAGGATTCTGATTTACTTAAGTATTTTAATTATGGTTATATTAAATTTCACAAACATAAAAACAGAAAATAACTACAATTATTTTAAAATACTAAAACATTATACAATTTAACGAGGTAGATATATTATATTTTAATAGTTAAAATTATATGTTTTCTTAATAAATCTTTTAAATTTTAATTTTCTGTTTTTATGTTTGTGAAACTTAATATAACCATAGTCAAAATACTTAAGCAAATCAGAATCCTTATTTTAAAAATCATTTAAAATAAATTTCAGTTTACCATCCAATCAATCTAAAGCATAAATTTGTTTAGAATTTATAAAATATTTTAATTATTGTAAATATTGATATGTGTTCAAAAGCTTCTAAAAATTTATTAGTTACTTATGTATGTAATTTAGAATCAGACATTTTAGTTTTTATTTTTTGTCCTTCTAAGCACAAAAAAAATCTTAAGTTATATATAATCTTACTAAATATACTTATATTTCTAAGATAAAAACCAGCATAAATGCAAATAAGAAAATTAATCAAAAAATTAATATATTTAAAATATAAAATATTATAGTTGAATTCAAAGATATAGATAGAATCCAATATATCTAAATGATAACTAAATCGACCATAAAAAATAAAATAGACTAAATATAACATATCTAAAATTATATATATAATTAAAGTAATATAATATTATAATATAAATTAGACATAAAAATTATAAATTAATTTAAAAATAAAGTAAATATCAATCAATTATTATTGTATAATATACATACCCATGCATGAGCACGGGAAAATCACCTAGTAAGTCTGTTATATTCTAAATTTATTGTAATAAAAATGCTTCTCTAGTAAATTAAAAAAAAATGTTTCCTTTTGCTATCGCTTCTTAAATTTACCAAAAACAGATAAAGTCTTGGCAAATTATTTAATCAAAACCTAGGACTCACTCTTTTCCCTTTTAAAATCATTATTTTCTCTATTGTATTTCTGATCAATTATTAATCCAACTAGCATCACCAAAAGAAGAAAATAAAATCTCTTCTCTTCCTTTTCTTCTTTTTTTCTCTGTCAAGAAAAAGCAAGCTTAGACTTAGGGTTTGTGGTCCTGTACAAAGGCACAGAGGTAAACACAGAACAACATAAGATCTATAGCTCATGCCTCTTTCTAAAATTTTCTTTATTGGGTTCTTACTTTCCATCAATTTTATGTTCTTTATATTAGTTGTGCTAATTATTCCTCATCTATAAAGGTTATTTGTCGGCTGATTTTAATCTGAAAAAAAAAACTGATTTAAGGGAAAATATGTTTTTTGGTGTTTTTATGGGAATCTGGAAAAATCTGGTCTTGGATTTCCTCAGTTTCCTGTATTTTCCTCACTTTGACTTCTGATTTTGAATCTCATGGTTCTTTAAAGAAAACATTTCTTGGTTTTGTCTCAAAGAAATATCCTTCTTGGCTTTAGTAAGAGTATCAGTCTGATCTTGAAATTAGTATTGCAGGAAAAATGGTGAGAGGAAAGATCGAGATCAAGAAAATCGAGAATGTGACAAGCAGACAAGTCACGTTCTCAAAGCGAAGAAGTGGTCTATTTAAGAAGGCTCACGAGCTTTCAGTTCTATGCGATGCTCAAGTCGCCGCCATTGTCTTCTCTCAGAACGGAAGATTATATGAATTCTCTAGCTCCGAGTAAGATACTTTAGTCTAATTATTTTCAGATTTTACATGTCTAATTCCAAATCTTTCTGTACATAAATGATTGACTGCCTAGAACTTCTGTAGTGAATAGTTCTTTATCTTTCTGTCCAAATCGTACATAGAGATTTTCCAATACTGCCTTTCTTTTGCTACCAATTTTCTGAATATTCCCAGAAATATACTTTTCTCACATTTTAGTTCTATATGATTCCTGTTTTCATACTTCTGGATTTTATTTAATGAGCTACAACTTAAGGATACCAATTAACTGTCAACTTTGAAAGATTAACTAAAGGTCTGTTTAAGCACGAGCAAGTGGATTAGGGTTTTCAGAAAAGAGGTTTCTTGATCAGTGAACCTCGTACACCTTGGAACTTAAACACATACCCACTTGGCATAGAAAAGATTACAAAATTCTCTGGGTGTATCCAAACCTTTCTATGTATTTTCATGAGTATATATTCCTTTTTTTGCTGGCTTACATGTCCGAGTTATAATTTCCCTTGTTTTAATATGCGTTCCGTGCTTTATAAATTGTTTATAAGCTCAGTAAAAAAACATAAACTTAGATGATAATCATGGTAATCCGTATAATAATGTATTTGTATATTATTTTGAGAAAATCACACATTCAGGTTTCTCCAAACGTGATTCCATACAATTCACAATATATTCTATGAAATAATTAATAAAATGGAAATAACAGGTAATTTTTTGTTCTTTTTGCACATATAGTATACTATATGAATATATATAAACGGTACACTATTTTCACATTTTCATGGTTTAAAAGGAATTCTTCAATCATTTGCAGTTTAAGACATCCATCAGTTTTTGACGTTTCCAGTTGTATTACAGGTTTATTAAAATTTAACTGCACTAGGAAACGCCATTAACACTAACTTAGTTTTCAACTTCTTATGATTATGTTTGTGAAAACCGTACATTGTTCAATATTTGCCGATATTTGATCATTCCACTATTCCACTGGTTTTCTGTTCAGCTGGCCGTCAAACCCATAATAATTTTTTAGACAATACTTCAGTCGTTTATTAAATCGAGTTTGTTTCGTTTGCGTTAGTATTTTTCATTTGTATCACACTCATTTTTAGGTTCATTCAGTTTCTTAAGAATTTTCTCATTTTATCAATTTTGCTACGTTTCGGTTCAGCTATTTAACTAGTATACTATTCATCTAGCATAGCAGTTATGTCCATAATAATTCATCTCATGATGTGATCATCATCACTTATCGATAAAGGAAGCATCTTCATCACTATTAAGAAACCATCACTTGTGAACCTTTTCAGGATGGAGAAGACGATTGAAAGATATGGCAAGTTTAGCAATGAGTATATTATGCCAGGGAGGCTCCAAGTAGAACTATACTTGCAGGTTCATTTTTCTATATATGTGTAGACCTATTCTTGATTCTGTAAACATATTTAACTAAACAAAGTTGATATATACTAAAGTACTCCGCATTTTTTGGGTGGGCAGGAGCTGAAGAAGGAAATGGATATAATGGTGAAAAAGATTGATCTCCTTGAAGTTCAACAACGGTTCATAACCCCCTATTTCTTTAAGCATTATATATAAACATACTTTGTTTCAAGCCTAAAATCTATTGTGAATGGCATTATATTTGAAGGAAGCTATTGGGGCAAGGCTTGGGTTCGTGTTCAGTGGCAGAACTTCAAGAGATAGATACTCAGATTGAGAAAAGCCTTCGTATTGTCAGATCAAGAAAGGTACAATTTCAACCAAAACACAGACACTCACACCTATCGTGATAATGCCTTCATTGGTTGATTTTGGTACGTAGGCTGAGTTATATGCAAATCAATTAGGAAAGCTAAAAGAAAAGGTAAAATTTTCACGTAGCAAGTTTTTTATCTTTCTAAAACATTTTTTCACTTGGCAAGTTATACGGAGATTTCAATTTTTGGGGATCGTTTGTATATTACAAGTACTTTTTTGGCCTTTCTTTATTTTCTGATTCTAGGAGAGAGAACTCTTGGACGAGGGAAGAAGGCTCCGTGAAAAGGTAAATACGTATACACATATCACAAGATACACGTAAACACACACATATATGGAACTTATACGTATAATTTCAGGCATTGATTGATGTTTTATTTGGGTTTGCTTCTAAATTCATCGTTAATCGACTTAGTTGTAAACATTAACGCTAAATGCAAACGGAAGGAAAATCCTTCATTGTGTTAGACATTTAAGTTTGCATATTTCAAATTAAAAAAAAATAGTTAGGTTTTAGAAACAACTATAGAATTGTTTTTTTTTCATGTAAACGGAAACAAGAACATATTACCGTTAAAAATTGAAACCTGATGTAATCCATATGACCCTCTACATATATGTATTTTCCTCTTTTCATGTCATAATTCATACATGTTATGAAAAATACTATGTTTCAGGAAATCAGAGAAAGGTTGCTACGACCAGAGCTGCCAGTAGTAACCTTACCAACCGAGAATGGTGAACCCGAAGGTGGTTACTGCAGGACCAAACATTCATCAGAGGTCGAAACCGATCTATTCATTGGATTACCAGTGGCTCGACTATAACATATTTCACACGCTCCTTAAGTTTACTTGTTCTATATAACTTGATTCAATGTTTGTATACTAATAATTAGCTGATAACCTTCTGGGCGCTATGACCATCTCTTGTGTATAAACTGGAAATAATTTGACATGTATAGGTTGTCACTTTAGTCTTTTGAGATTAATGTGACATTTTGTTTCTATGCAGATTGGGAGCCATTGAGAATTTGAGATAGTAACCCATGTTCATTGGCTGGAAATAATGTTCGGCCCACAAACTAAGCGTAAATATCCCTCAAATATAATGTATCAGTTTGGCGTCGTCTTAGCTCAAACACATACGAACTTTTTAGTTATCAAGAGGCTAAAGTAGACACAAGTCACACAACCAGACAGGAGGACAGATACACAAATCTCAGTCTTAAATATTTGTCGGGCCAATCGAAGACGCTGTCCATTTTCCCTTTTCATTTTTTGGCAAAAAAAAACAGAATATCGACTCTTTTGAATTTAGCGTAGTTAATTATTCATCCAATTAGAACTCATCCGAATGCAGATTAGACCAAAAGACAATTTTCCAACCAAAGTTTTTCCTCTAGACCTAAGTCAATAAAATTTATTGTTTTCTAATCTGTCAATTTTGGTTGGTTATTTCTGTATTTGAGTGGACTTTATGAAGTACTAGGGGTTAGTCCACGGTTAACCAATATAAAGTTATCTTAATTAAGTATTATGTTCAGTATTTGTTTTTATTTAGAAAAGTTATATTTTATGTATTATGTGAACCATTATTTTCGTGATTTCTTTTTATTTTTATTTTACTTGAGTCTTGTTGCGGTTAACTAATTTTCTAATATGATTGTTGAAATTGTCTTAATGGAGCTATGTTCTGTTTGTATTTTGATGATGTTGATCTTTTGATCTATTTTTATGTTATCTAGTTTTATTTCTACTTTTATGTGTTCTTGTCACATTATTTATATCGCGTCCTCGTTCAGACTGTGCAACTATATACTTTTACTTTCATATAAATCTTTGATAATTATGTTAAAAAATATTCTTGGAATTCATGAAATAACCTTTGAAATGGAAGTTGATGAACCATAATCTTTTATAAATATAATTAACTTCCACATCAACTTCCATATCTTATTTTGTATATGTATACAATAATATAATCTTTATCAAAACTAATTGTAATTGTACCTAAACAAATATAAATATACTAATATATCAATTTTCGATAGTTTGATGACTGAAATTGTGTTAAATGTAACGGTTATTAGGTCAGTCAAAATTGTTTTAACCATTTTAACGTATTTTGGCTAAGAAACAAAAATTTTAAATTTATTAAACTGTATGTACTGAATACAAACACATTTAAATAATAGAAATGCTTAAATAATAGTCATTAAATATAATACAATATATTACAGAAAAATTATCTTTATTTTTCAAAAATGTAAATATAATTTATCAACTTTTCAAATATATGTAAATAAAATTAATCAAAATATTTAAATTAAACTGACAGAAACCCTACTACTTATAATTATATTTATGGTTATTTTTAAATGGGTGAAGTTAAATATAAAATAATAATATTGAAATATAAATTCAAGTTTTATTCAAAATAATATAACAGTATTTTAGAAATTATTATATCTGTGAATGACACATGAAAACTCTTAATTTATCTTAATTTGAATGACCTATTTAAAGGTTAGTTACATACAATATTTCATGGTTCATCAACTTCCATTTCAAAAAGAGATTACTACATTGTTTAATTGTAATATTCAACTGATTTTAGAGTAAGGTGTAGAGTTACCATATAAGTAAATGGAAAAAGGAAAAAAAATGTTTTTATTTGAAAGAAAAAAGCAATAAAGCGTTCTGCGGTGACAACTTAAGAACTTAGATATTAACATATTCAATGAAAAAAAAGTATTTAAATTATAGTTCTTACCTTGTGACAAGCATTTTTTACATATTCAAAGAAGAAAAAAACCATAAAAACCTGACCCATGTTAAGACCGGTTTATCAGTCGCGGTTTATAGAAAAGTTGATTTTTTAATGAGATAATTGGCTAAAGTGCCCTATTTGACACTTATAATTAGAGAATTGTCCATGATGTGACAATCACTTTCCTTTGGACCATTTTGCCCTTCTCTACACTCACTCTCCTCTCTTTGACATCTCCCCTCTTTTTTTTTTTTCTCTTCAATCCCTAATTATTTTACAAATCTCTATCATTCTATATACAATTAAATTTTAAATTTCATTATTTTTTCATAAGTGGCTTTGAATCCTCAAATTTGACCCCTTTTTTTTTCTCTCAAATCCCTAATTATTTTACAAATCTCTATCATTCTATATACAATTAAATTTTAAATTTCATTATTTTTTTCATAAGTGGCTTTGAATCCTCAATTTTTTGATGATATCAATTTTCTGGGTTTTAGATTCGACGTCGTGTTAGCGGTTAACAAATATTGTAGACGTTAACAGAAGTGTTAGGTGTTAACAATTATTTTTACGTTTCGCGTTAATAAATGTGTTCGCTGTTAACAATATTGTAGACGTTAACAGAAGTGTTAAGTGTTAACAATTATTTTTACGCTTCACGGTAATAAATGTGTTGGCTATTAACAAATATTGTAGACGTTAACAGAAGTGTTATATGTTAACAAAGGTTTTTACGTTTCATGTTAATGAGAGGAAAGAGAAAGGGCATTCTCGACATTTCCTTGCCAAATGATTGTGTCAGTATCCTTCATGTCCAATCAATGGTATTTTGCTAATTTGAGCTTCAAATATGGGTAGTTCACTAAATCACTCTTTTTTAATTAGAATAGCCAGAGTGTTCCTCTTTGTTAACTTTTGCCCTTCTTGCCGCTTACGTGGGCTAATCCGAAAGAAAGTCACCCAATAAAAGAAGGAAGATTCTTTCTACTCTTAAAGTAAAGTTAGGGTTGCTACTCCGCTGATAGCCCAGGAGAGTTAAACAGGAAGCTTTCTTAGTTTCTTGCTAATTGTTTCAAGATTTCATTTTCCATTTATTCTTCTTTTGTCTGATTTTCCATTTATTCTTCTTTTGTCTGATTTCATTTTCCCTTAACAGATCACGTTCGTGGGATTAGATTTTGTGAGA
This sequence comes from Eruca vesicaria subsp. sativa, assembly GCA_932364175.1. Lineage (NCBI taxonomy): Eukaryota > Viridiplantae > Streptophyta > Magnoliopsida > Brassicales > Brassicaceae > Eruca > Eruca vesicaria. Next base: position 67,882 of record CAKOAT010998557.1, read on the forward strand.
ACAAATTGAAATGGTGAGAGGAAAGATCCAGATCAAAAAGATCGAGAACACTACAAGCAGACAAGTCACGTTCTCTAAGCTAAGGAAAGGTCTCTTTAAGAAGGCTCATGAGCTTTCTGTTCTCTGTGATGCTCAAGTCGCAGCTGTAATCTTCTCTCAGAAGGGAAGATTATGATTTCGCCAGCTCCAAGTAAGATTCTTAATTTCAGATTGATTAGTTACTCCAATCTTTATACTCTTTCAAAATATTTCTTGTGTTAAATTTCCTATCAGTAAGTAGTACTAGTGTAGTTGAACAACTCTCTGATCAAATAGTACTAGAGATTTCTTAATAGACAGGTAAAAGATTTTGCTTTTTTTTTTCTACTATAGCTTGTTGCAGTAGTTAAATTTTCCCAAACAATACTTTCAATTTCATATTTCATTTTCTTCTATTTCTAACATAGGTTTTTTAAGGTAAAGAACTATTTTCTTGTTTTAACTATGGTTCTTTTCTATATATAGTTCAAGTTCAACATGAGGGTTATCTTACGAATTAATTAGTTAGGGTTTTTATAAGTATGATTTTTTTTTTTAATATTGAGCCCTTTATCTGCGTTGGAACTCGAAGTGAAAACTAATAGGAATCCAAAGTGTTGTAAAAAAAGACATCAAGTGTTTTTCCCAAATTTATAAATTTGTCTATATGATTTTTCTAGTGTGTTATTTGTTTCTGAGTCCAAATTCGATATTTAATTCTTCCACTGGTCTAATTCGTTAAGGTCGGATGACTCATTATGTATGCATAGTAAGCGGTTGAGAATCGCTTGTATGACATATATATATGATGATTCCCAACAAAAGTCTAATTTTCTCAACAAAGATAAAAGACATGTGCAATAGGACAGGGTATTTCAAATACTTTTCCAACTAAAACTCACAAATTAAGTAATGAAACCGTTAATGTCCTGATTCTTGAGAATTTTCTTAGTATCCAGAAGACGATCAAGCGATATGCCGACTATAAGAGAGAGTATGTCGTTGCAGAAAGTCATCCCACTGAGAAATACGTGCAGGTTTCTTTTCGTATACCTCCACTCACTAAATTTTCGTTTCATTACGTACAATATTAACCTTTGGTATTATGTCAAACTCAAGTTAAAAATATATCAGTCACATTTCATTTGATTTATTGTGACACTTGGTACAACCACTTTGGGCTTATAGAGACTAAAGAAGGAAATGGTGATAATGGTGGAAAAGATTGAAATGCTTGAAGTGCATAACCGGTTTGTCTCTCTGTTGCCATATATCTTTTTTACATTGTTTATTAACGGAATTTATTTTCAAATGGTTCTTAAATTAATGGAACTGTGTTGATTACGAAAATGTGATTTGATAGGAAGTTGATGGGGCAAAGCTTGGCTTCTTGTTCGGTAAAAGAACTTCAGGACATAGCCACGCAGAGAGAGAAAAGTCTTCATATTGTTAGATCAAGAAAGGTAAGAGAAACAATGAATTTGTGAAATTTTTGTGATCAATTACATGTCTTTTCAAACTTATGTTTGTTTATTGATAGGCTACGCTATACGGAGATGAAATAGAGAAACTAAAAGCCAAGGTCTGAATAATTACAGTTTGATTTTGTCTGATTACTTTTGTCCTTTGCCGTGTGATATTTATTGATCTCTCTTCTTTGAAAATTTGGAGAGGGCGCTGAAGGACGAGAGAGTCAGGCTTTGTGGAAGGGTATGTACCATATGGTCCATATCGCTATTACCTATATATGCATATATATAAATAGTCGGTCAGTACGTAAATTGATTTGCAACTTGAACTCATTACAAGATCAATATATATAAATATAACTTATGTATTGACAGGTTCCCATAAAAACTTATGTATTGAGAAAGCTAACTGGAATGTGACATATTCCTATTAAATATTATGCATTTGTTATATCTTTTCTTTAAAAATTTGGTTTATGGTTTACTTAATTATATATTCGAGAACTGGATACATAAATTAGTACTTTTTTTTTCCTTATGTCAGGTTGGAGACAGGCCAATGGAGATGCCATCAGGAAGCAAAGAGAAAGAGAATGTGGAGACTGATCTAGTTATCGGTTTTCCGAAGAACCGATTATAACATCTTTCCTCTTCGTTAAACCTGATTTGTAGCTACTTACTATCTCAGTTAATGTATGTGTATTTATAGTCTTTCAATCACATTTATTTACGTATGAAATAAAATAATCTCAGAGTATATATACTAACTATTCTTTTCTTTGTGGATGCAAACCTTATTACATCAACTTTTTCTATATTATGATAATAAGGTTTACTTCCTTTTTCTTATTCTACAATATTCAGATTTTTGTTGAAGGATTTGATTTTGTAGGGGCTGAGTAGTTGATGTTCTATGAGCACCACAAGTAAATCTCCATTTTTCCTCTAAATTAGAGTGGTTTTATAATGGAAATGAGTTTACTCTAATCTTACTCTATTTTGGAGTGGAAATATAGTAATAAACAAAATATAAAAAGGTTATACTAGTATTAATGCTTTGTATCCCATCAGAAATCCGTAGTTAAGTGTGATTAGATGAAAGTAGTATTAGGATATTTGATCTCCCAAAAAATCCTTGTATTGAATTCTATTTTATTTTTGTGTTTAAAAATATAATAAAATAAAATTACTTCATTTATGGAATGTTTACGTCATTATATAATAGAAAATAAAATGAGGTTTGAACATTTTTATTCAAATTTTATTTTAAAGTAAATTATGAAATGAAGTTGGAGATGGCCCGTAGAATCTATGTACCATTTCAACAGTTACTCCCTACTATGAAAAAACAATTAAAATTTTCTCTTAGTCATATATAACACTTTTAGCTAATAAATATTTCACATATTCAATTTATTTGTTAATCGTATAAAGCATTTTGTATATATATATATTCTAGTAATACACAATATTTTATATATAAATAAAAACTAGTGATCGATCCGCGCTACGCGCAGAATGTATTTTTCTATGTTTTAGTATTAAAATTTTATTTTATCAAATGTAATCGTTAATCTGTTAATCTAATTGTAAAAGTTGGTTTGCAATTAATGTTGTAGGTGTTTACTTGTGAAAAGTTTAAGTCATTAGATAAATCGGTTAAGGATGAAGATCATCTTTTTTGAATTGTATTGAGCGTTTTTAGTTGTGATATATTATTTAATTAAGTGTGGTTATTTAGTGTGTAAAAATTTAAACCGTGTGGCTTAAAAGGTAATAGTCTTGTAGACATTGTTTTTTAACTTTTGAGCGGCTTTGTTAAGGATTGGTGATAATCACATGAAGTTAAAAATTGGTTAATCTGAGGGATGATATCTCCTAGGATTTCTGTAAAGATGTCTTTGATGTTAGAGAATGACTGATTTACATTTATTTTGAAAGATATATTTTCGAAGAGCTTGTTGTATTGTAGTGGAGGTCGCTAACCTTTTATATCCATGTAAATGGTACAAAACGTTTGTATTGAGTTATGTGTGAGTTAATGAAAATATTTGTTGAAAATGGTAATTTAGTGATAAATCAAACATTTACTACAAAAAAAAAAACTAAGCAAAGTTTGCTCGTAGTTGTTAAATTTGAAACTTGAACATATTGTTGTTTGCGTTTCTTTTTTATTTTCTATTACCGTGATGATTTGGCTTAGAGAACATTAAATAGACTATTGTCGTGGATCTCTGGTTTATATGAGTGATTTTGTATTTTTATATATTATAAATATATTAACATAATCTAATATATTTGTTATGTTTTATTTTTAAAAATTTCTGTATTTTCTAGTTTATAAGTAAACTTGTGCACTTTTCAATTTTTTACACATGTAAATCATAAAAGTTATTCATAACATTTTATATTTATTTTTAAGAAATTTAGATATTTAAATGGGGTGATTTATATGAAGACGATATGATATTTATTATTGAGTTTATCTATCTTTCATAATTTTAAAATATCAAGAATATAAATATATCAGTGTAATTAAATTAATTAGTTTTGTTATTAAATAAAAATGTGTTTAGAAATTTATTTATGATTATAAGAATATAACTGATTTGTGTTAAAGACATAATTTGGTACAAAACGATGTAGAAGATTTTATAAGAGCTCGAAAGATGTGGTAGATTATATAATTTCAAATTAATGATGATATTTAGTGTTCTATTTTTAAAATTTTAATCATTTTAGGAATAGTATGTAGCGAGGTTTTTTTTACCTAATACATTAGTTGTATAAGTTAAGAGAATTTGAAATTCGATTATCTAGCATGAGTGTATGTATGCTAACTAAGCTAATAGATTATAGATACTTAGAAAAAAGATTATAAATACATAGTTATCAAAAAAGAATCTCATACACTACAAGAAAACGCTCACTTACTGACCACGAGTTACGACCACAAAATGGTGGTCGTAATTTTACGTCTGCCTTACGACTAGTTAACAACAAATGAGTTAATGGTCGTAAAACCGAAGTACAATTGGGACCACAAGGTTTAGTCGTAAAGTAGAAGTAAATGAACGTCTAATTTTAAGACCAAATGAAAAAGTAGTCGTAAAGTAGAAGTTTAGTTGACTACGGAGTTACGACCAAATATGTAGCTTCGCATTAACGACCAAATTACGTAGATGTAGTAGTTTATTCAAAGTAACATAAGTTTGGTAGTAAATAGGGGGTAATATTCCCCACCTACAATTTCGATATTTGCCTATAAATACAATCTCATCTTCCATTTTTTAGTTACACAGAAAAAAAGCTAAACAAGATAGTCAAAAAAAAAAATGAAACAAGATAGAGTAAAAAATGTCTCGAGATATTTATAAGCTTCGAAGTTGGATTTATACACATAAAGATTCTGAGGGAAGAGTGACATCGGAGTTCCTCAACGGGGCAGAAATATTCATGTCCCAGGCCGGAAACACGTCTCTGACGAAGGAAACGGGTAAAATGTTATGTCCATGTGTTAAGTGCAAGAATACAAAATTAGCTCTTAGTGAAACGATTTGGAAACATATAATTAATAGAGGATTTACTCCACATTACTACATTTGGTTTCATCATGGAGAAGGTGATAGTACAAATGAAGCTAGTAGTAGTAATCAGTTTGAAAATATTCGTAATAGAGAACAACATTTACCTTCGAAGGATCAGGTGGTAGATCATGATAGGATGCATGAAATGGTTACTGATGCATTTCGTGAAACAAATCCAGTAATTGCTGTAGATGTAGAAAATGTAGAGGTGAGAGTATAAAATGTAGAGGGGCCTAACTTGGAAGCCAAAAGATTTTATGACATGTTAGCCGCTGCTAATCAGCCAATTTATGAAGGTTGTAGAGATGGTCTTTGTAAGTTATCATTGGCAGCTAGGATGATGAATATCAAAACTGATTATAACTTACCTGAAGTTTGTATGGATGCATGGGCTGAGTTATTTAAAAAGTATTTGCCTGGAGATAATGTATGTGCTGAATCTTACTATGAGATTCAGAAACTGGTTCATAGTCTTGGCTTACCTTCAGAGATGATGATGTATGTGTAGACAATTGTATGATCTTCTGGAGGAAAGATGCAGAGTTGTTGGAGTGTCGATTTTGTAAGAAGCCACGATATAAACCGCAAGGACATGGACGGAATAGGGTACCGTACCAGCGGATGTGGTAGCTACCTATTACGGATAGGCTGAAGATATTATATCAATCTGAAAAGACTGCGGCAGCGATGAGATGGCATGCAAAACATACTCATAAGGACGGTGAGATCAATAATCTCTCAGATGCAAAAGCGTGGAAACACTTGAATTCGGTGCACAAGGATTTTGCAGGCAACATTCGCAATGTTTATCTTGGATTATGCACAGATGGATTTAGTCCTTTTGGAATGTCTGGAAAGCAATACTCACTTTGGCCAGTCATCTTGACACCGTACAACCTTCCACCAGAGATGTGTATGCAAAGGGAATTCCTTTTCATGAGTATATTGATACCTGGGCCTAAGCATCCAAAGTTGTCTCTCGATGTTTTCTTACAATCTCTGATAGAAGAATTGAAAGAATTGTGGTCAACAGGGGTGGAAACATATGATTGTTCAACGAGAACCAACTTTACAATGCGAGCCGTTCTTCTGTGGACTATCAGTGACTTTCCAGCATATGGGATGCTATCAGGTTGGACTACGCATGGGAGACTAGCGTGTCCTTATTGTATGGGAAGAACTAGTGCATTTCAACTGAAGCATGGTAGGAAGACGTCTTGGTTTGATGAAAATCGGAAATTTCTCCCCCTTAGCAATCCGTATCGACGAAACAGAACGTTATTCAAGGAAAAAGTGGTTGTACGGGACACCCCATCTCCTTATTTATCTGGAGAGGAAATTGAGAAAGATATCGATTACTATGGTGCACAAGAAACAGTCAAGAGAGGAGGTAATTGGCACACTCCTGCAAATATGGCTGATGGTTACGGTACACAGCATAACTGGCACAAGAAGAGTATATTCTGGGAACTTCCATACTGGAAGGATTTACTTTTGCGACACAATCTAGATGTGATGCATATAGAGAGAACTTCTTTTAGAACATCATAAATACATTACTGAATGTACTCGGGAAGACAAAAGATAACAAGAACTCGAGGTTGGATTTGCCTGGGTTATGTTGTAGAAGTGAGCTGCATATTAAAAATGACGGGAAAATTCCGGTTCCCATTTTCAGATTGTCAGCAGAAGCGAAGGCAGCGTTGTTCAAGTGGGTGGGATCAGATGTGAAGTTTTCTGATGGATACGTGTCAAATCTATCTAGATGTGTTTATGCAACGACTTCTACCATTTGCATTTGCAGAGTTGCTTCCAAACAATGTTCACGAAGCACTTGCAGGTAACTTTTCGTTTAAATATATAACAGATTTGTCGGAGTTAATTATAAGATTATTATATCTTATTAATATGCAATTGGATTTGTTTTGTAGGTATTGGAGCTTTTTTCAGGGATCTTAGTTCACGCACATTAACTGAAGATATCATCAATCAACTTGATGATAATATCCCGATCTTGATGTGTAATCTTCAGAAAGTTTTTTCGCCATCATTTTTTGACGTCATGGAACATCTCGTTCTCCATCTCCCACACGAAGCATTGCTTCGTGGACCGGTACATAACGGATGATGTATCCCTACAAGCGATCCATGAAATATTTAAAAGGGAAAGCAAGAAATCATGCAAGGGTGGAAGGTTCAATAGTTGCTGGGAGCTTGAATGAGGAAACATCTCAATTTACTTCGTACTACTTTGGCTCAAAAGTCCGTACACGAAAACGGGCTCCGAGCAGATATGACGATGGTGGTGTTATTCCAACTTATATTGAAAAGGATGTTCCTGACATATTATGTCAGATTGGACGTCTAGGTGGAAAACTAAAAGAAGTTTGGTGGTCGAATACCGAAGATGCTCACAGTGCCCACACATATATACTTCTTAATTGCGAGGAGATGAAAGAATTTGAAAGGTAATTATATAAGTTAAAATTACATATTTGATGATATTTAAATATTTGACGAGCGATCCTTTGTAAAAACAGCGATTTCGTTGCACAAGTTGAAGAAGCTTTACCAGGAAAATCAATTAATGATCTCAACAAAAGGAAAGAGCAACACTTTTTTGCAATGGTTAAAAACACAGGTAAAACAACATATAATATATATATATATATATATCAATTAAACTATTTATGTACATTAATAATTAATTAGTTAATTAATACATGTACATGTTGATTATGATGATTCATACTATAGTGCGTGGGTTCATGAATTGATACAAGGTCTAATTGCTAAGGTGACCACATCACCTATGTGCCACCGCAGCCTCTTCAGTTTGACGTGCCTCCCTACTATCCTCAGCGTGATCCTCCATACGATCCTCATCATCATCCGCAGCAGAATGATCATCAGCACCATCATGATCATCATCAGCAGCATCATGTCCCTCCTCCAGTCCATGAAACTGCTCCGCCTCCTCCTCCGGGTGTCCATCCGAATTTGCTTGTGCCACCGGATGTTTCTTACGCTAGATACACAGTGGAAGATCTTCTCCAAATGCCGGGAAGAGAAGGTTTACCCATCATATATCCAGATCGACAACCTAACACTCTCTTGTAACTTAATTATGATTTTTTTCCATATATATATAAAATTTTAATTATATATATTTCCATCTAACATTAATGAATTTTCAATTTTTTGTAGGTTTCCAAGAGACAATCGCTTGGGATGGAGCGTCGCAAACATCATAAGGGCGAACTTCCGGGAGCCTCATCCGAACTGGTCCCTTACACCGGACCACGTTCGGAGGACTTGGTTCAAATGCTTTGCGGTAAGTTATTTTATTTCTTAATTAAATTAATTTATTTTGGTTTTTAATTTCATTTAATTATTTATTTATTTCTCATTTTAATTATTTTTCGCAGCAAAAATGGAACTAGTCAATTACAGTCAACGAGAAGGTGAAGGATGGGTTTTACGAGAAGGCGCAAGAACGACTGAAGAACATTGTGGGCGATTGGAAGGACAAGTGGAAGTTTGACCCCGATGTCAGAAAATATAAACTGACCTACATCAGCGATTACGTTTGGAATGGCTTGACGGCTTATTGGAGTTTGCCTAAGTCAGTTAAAAATTCGTCCCGTTGCTCCAACAACCGAATGGCACGTGATGCTGAGGGTAATGTGGTCGTTGTGCCCCACACTTCTGGACAGACTTCACATGCAGGGAAAGCTCTACAAATTGTAAGTACTAGCTAAAATTTTTAATTTTTTAAAAAATTTTAATTTTTTTTAGATTTTTAATAATTTATAAATTGTTAACTGATATATTAATTAGTTTAATTTAATTATGTTATTTTTTAGGCTGCGGTGGAAGGAGCACCACCGTCTCTTGCCCGACTTTACAAGTTGACCCATCAGCGTTCTGACGGGACGTTTGTAGTTCCTCTAGCAGAAAGGATCCATAACGATGTTGAGGAGTAGATTCAGGAGGTCCAGACCCAGTTGACGGCAGAACAAGGGAACCCGTTCAGTTATCCACTGTTGAACAAGACAAAATTTTTGAGAAGGTAATTAATTATTATTTGATTTTATAATTAATTATATATACTAACTAATTTATTTATATTATTTTAAATGAAGGTTATCCCGAAGAAGAGGGGACGGATGATCGGGATTGGTATGGTGAACAATGTCCCGAGGGCTAGAGTTGAATACGCTGCAAGACAGCAAGAAGAATCTCAGCAGCTCCGAACCGATTTGACAAACGCCAACCAAGTCATTTCGACCCTCCAGACGGACAATGAGTCCAACAGGAACCACATTAGGGCCATGGCAGAGATGTTTGATATTATGGCGGAAACAAACCCAGCCCTTGAGGCAATGTGGAGACCTCGACGTTCAACAATCTACCCCGACCTAACCCTAGAAGAGCAAGCGAATGCGGAGCGAGGAGTCGATGAACATAGCTCCAAATTTTTCGCAGACATTTTAATAATTAATTAGTTTTTTTATTTGTGTAATATGAATATATATTTTTATTATGTTTTGGATTTATATATTAAGTTAAGTTTATTTTCGAAACTGAAGGATTTTTATTTAAATATTAAATTTTGTAAATTAAAAAATTTAAATTTATGAATTTAAAAACTTGAAAATTTATTATATTTCTAGAGGTGAAGTGGTCGTACCAATTAAATCAAATCGAAGTAACCTAGTCGTACAGTTTACGACCAAGTTGTGTCTACGTTTCAAGTGTCGAGGTTATGTGGTCGTACTGTTTACCTCGGTTTAAATACTGTTGTACGTCGAAATTGACTTCCACTTTACGACCAAGCTTTACGACCAATGAACGTCTACCATTGTGGACGCAACTTTACGTCAAATCAACATCTAAATTACGACTACATTTGTTACATCTGTATTACGACCAAATATTCTAGTCGTAATATTTAAATCCACTTTACGACTAAAAGTGAATTACGACGGGCTAATAACGACTAAATGTGTTTCGTTATTTGGTCGTAAAAGCCTATTTACGACCAGATAGCCTCTAAAACTGTGGTCGTTATGCCTACGTTTTCTTGTAGTGATAGTTACAAATACAATACATGAAAAAATGAAGTAAGCTCATCACGAATTCTCAGCAACAGGACTTCGACAGTTGTGCTACTATGTTCTGCATTCAAGTGAGCAAGCGGATGAGAAGAGTTCGCCATTCTAAGCTGATGGGTTTATGAAGATTACAATGTTTTAGAAGAAGAACGTGATGAACTGTACATAATAGAAATCGTTTATTTATAAGTGTGGATCCAGAAACTTTTACATTAAAGCTAAGCGATTAAAGCAACTAACACGGCCACGTGTCTTCCAGAAGTTGAGTTCAACACTTGTGAAAACTGAACAATGACAAACGGGAAAACCGATAAAGTCATTATTCTCACATCATAAGTGGTCCAAACATCAACATTAACATCATAATCTACAGATACAGAGGCAACAACGATCACAATTATACAAGTTAGAGATAAAATGAAGCATCCAATCCATAAGAGACAAACACTTTCTCCGTACCTTATATGGAAACCTTTAGTGTCTTGCTTATTTACAACAATAGTATAATGAATGTCACACTTGCCAACAATTGTGCGAGTTTCCTAACAAATAATGAGAAATATAAATGTAAAGCCAACGAATAAACCTATTTTCACAAAGATCTAGATTTGTGTAGTTGCTATATCTCCAGAAAATCCAGACATTTAAACAATCACTAACAAACACATAAGATTTAAAATCCATAGAGAAAAAAAGCAAAAATCTCAAATTGTACATAAAAATTATATTGACAAAGGTAAAATATGATTGACTCATTGATTAAACAAAGATAACTTTCAATCTCTCACAGATAAGAGACACAAGTTATACATCAATGTATCATCGTACTCACTTTTCGAGTCGGAGAACTAAACAACGATTCACTTTATCTCAAAGTTCAATAAAAAATCTACATTTTCATTTACCCATAATAAACACAACGTAAGGGTGTTAGTGGTTTTTTTTTTATCTGTTAGTGATTTTTTTTTATGAAGAACAGAGAAAAAGAGAGGAGAGGTTCTGCATGTTAGATTGACAGACAAAAGAAAAATTATCTCCAGAGACGAAAGTAATTAGATGCTTTTTTGACACGTTAGTTTGGTGGGTTTTGTCCAAAAGTTTTATGCAGTTCAGATTCATTGATATTAGGGGTTTTAGTTTTACATATATGACCATAAAGAAAATCCTAAAAGATGCCATTTTTACATATTTCGATTTGAGTTGTAGTCATTAGCCTAAACTGATTTTAAACCCGTAAATAAAAATTCTTTGGGCTGACTTTAATTGGCCTTAAACTTTTAATATCGTTAGCCCATTCGTTGTAATTTATTGTTCTAAAATGAGAAACAACAAAAATCCCTTATATATTAATTGAGGAACATTTGAAAAGATTTAACCTCAATTTTGTATTAATTAAAAGAGGCCCCAATGCATAGGTGTCATTCAATTAGGTAGTCAATTAGATTCAATTGAAAAATACAGTTAAACCTCTATAAATTAATAATGTTGGGACTACACCAAAAGTATAATTTTTTATTAATTTATAGAGATTATTAATTTATCGATATACTAACTGAACCAAAAACTCAATTTGGGACTATAAAATTATATTAATTTATAGAGATTTTTAGTGTATATTAATTTATCGATTATTAATTTATAGAGGTTCTACTGTAAGTAAGTCCACATTGAATTTTTATAGGTTGGTAGATACATTAGTTAGTCAAAATATATGATATAATGATATGATATGCTATTTTCTTTCCATAAATAAAACCTACGGAATTACCATAAATGACTAATATATATATATGACACTTAATGATTGTTCCCTAAGATATAATTACTATTTTATTTTATTTCCATAAATAAAACCTATGGAATTACCATAAATGACTAATATATATATGACACTTAATGATTCTAATAATAAATATTTGATAACAGTTTATATATCCTCTATCATTTTTCTTTAATTTTATATTATTAAAATAAATTAAACAATCAAATTAGCTATAAAATTAAACTTTAGATTTTTTCGTATAGGTTATATTTTGAATTTTAAGAAACGAGAATAAATAACTAAACTATTAAAATTATTATGTTAAAAATTAATGATCAATAGTTTAACATTTTATTATTAAAAGATATACATGATTTTAAAACCATATAAGTAAAAAGTATCATTCAATAATAAAACAAATATATATATACAGATTAAACTATATACCATATAAGATTACATAAATATTTTAATTTCAAAATTTTCAATAAATTTTCAAGAACATTTATAAATTATAAACTTATTAATTTTTTCACATTGAAATTTTTTGTTATCAATGATTTAAATATCTTAGTTCTTTTTTTAATTTTATATTTTTAAAAGATATTAACAATCGATAATATGGTTATTTTGGTATATACCATACAAACCGAATAGATGTGATTTTATAAAAACCATAGGATTTGGATATGGTTTGATTTATAATCGATTAAACTGAAACATGTAAATATGTATATATTTATAACGACGCATAAATATCTATTTGTTATATGAGTTGAACTATAATTATAATTTGTAAATAGCTAACAATTTCTTACAACTAAGACTTCTTATTTTGATCTTTTGCTTTTTTAACAGTAACTAAATTGAAGTAAAAATTATAAATTTGATGAACAACAATTAGATGAAATTCTTTACAACTTTTTTTTATCTTTAAACAAACAGAGTTGTGTTCAATCGAAGACATATTGGTTTGATGAACACTAAATATGGAAGAATATAAAAACTTTTCTTTCATGCTTCTGTTTTGTTTTTTTTTATTTTTATTTTCAAAATTTAGTGTTTTGATATTAATTCTAGATTTGATCATTTTATTAAATGATAGAAGCCTTTTTTTGTTTTTTATTTTTTTATTTAAATATATAAATTTTTTTTTTAA
>CAKOAT010998557.1:81093-98748 GCA_932364175.1 Eruca vesicaria subsp. sativa
TAAACTGAAAACCGATGGTATATAAACCAAATCAAACTGAAGTACATATAGATTTAGAATAGTAGTTATATTTTAATGATCGAAATACCAAAAAATCGAGCCAAACCGAAACCCGATATCCGGATTGAACACCTCTAATCCGAATGAAACCGAACTATTGTTTCATTTTTAAAAACATAATAAAAATAATAGCTTCATCTCGCGCAAGGCGCGGGTCTTATCCTAGTTATCAACTAATCATCATCAAAATATAATTAAAATTTGTTAACCCTACAATGAAAATCAACCTTTTTTGCTATAAACATAAATAATTAAAAATATAATAAGCTATAATATTTTATAAAAATAAATTATTTATACTTTTGCGTTATCCAAATTCGTTTTCAGTATCTAAAACTCTTTTTCCTGGTCTTAATTAAAATACAGCAATTGGTTAAATTTAATAATTTAGATTTTCAAGACTTTATAGGTTCATAAGGATGATGAAGTGAAATATTTCTTATTCAGCAAATAAAAAAATCCAGGTTTAAAATTTTTTTCGAAAAAATTGTAAATTACATAATCTTACAATTAACAAATTTTATATATTTTTAGAAATAACATAAATTCTACGCTTTCAAAGCACGAATCATAATCTAGTATTAATTAAAATCCTTATCATTTGTAAAAACTAACAAAAATCCAAATAAAATAAAACATTTTTATAATTGGGTTTAAAAAAAATTCAACAAATAAGAGGATAACAAGTGTCATTTTTATCCCCTATGAAGAGAAAAAAACTCTATTTTGTTATATAAAATATGAGGATTTATGTTTTATAAAAAATGGTAAACTTTAATGGTACAATAGTTCATTGCGTGTTTTACGCTATATATATATAGACATAATTATTTTATAACAAATATGTTATATTTTTATATTATAACAATGTAATTTGTTGACAAAAAACAATGTAATTTGTTGACAAAAAAAAATGTAATTACACACTTGTGGCTGAATTAATTAAGCTTATTTTGAAAAGTTGAAGAGAATATCTTTGTGAAATCAACTACATCTTGACTCTGGTTACAAAAAAAACTACATCTTGAGTCACATTTGTTAAACCAGGTGAAAATATTCCAATCATCACGTAGGTAAGGTTTGAATTCAATCATTTCTGGTCTTTATAAATATATTTTCAAAATTGTATCGCTATTTAGTTATATTCACTCCAAAAACAGAACATCTAGAATATCAATTACTTTTACTTCCATGTATTTTTTAAAATGTTTTTTTTCAGATGTAGCCAAATTTATAAATTTTATATTAATGTTCATATTTGGTAAAACCTCAATTTTTTAAAAAAAATTGTGAAATGATAATAATACTAAAAAAAAAAAAATTATCTGTTTTATTTTAAATTTTCGACCTATAAAAAGTGTTTTTTATGTCAACAAAAGAGTGTTTTTTTTTTGTTAAAAGAAACTTTTGTCACACCTTTCTAGAGAAAATAACTGGAAATATACTGATTCATTTTATTTTCAAGAGGATACAAATGATTAATGGCCTCAGTGAATTACAGAATTAATACAAATGGCCGAAGAAACTATCCTATGCTTAATTACTCGCAAATCTTCAGCCCAATTATAAGAAACTGACAATGCTTTTAGGCCCATATCTTAAAACTACCTAATGACTCAGTTTCAATTCTTCTCCGCTGTAGATTCAATTCAGACACCGTTTCTCGCACGAGCGCTTCTATGATAACCCGCTCAATCTCTGCTACGATCTCTTCTCCTTCTTCTTCCAGCTTTTTCTTCTCTAGAAAATGATCAAACTTCGCTGAAGATATCTCTCCGAGAATGGGACAACGTTTACTGCTAATGGAACAGAGCTCCGACCCATGATAGTTCTTCCTCCCTGCTTCTGGACTATTCTCCTCACTTTCGTTCATATGTGGATAATAAACACGAGTTACCTGATTCTGAGGATGTTTTGTGACAGAGATGTTGTTGTCAACATCATCACTTGACTTTGGGACTTTCTTGAACTTCTTGATGTGTAAAGGATTGCTAGCTTTCGCGTATGTTGTTGATTCAGACAATAAAGCCTTTTTTGGTGTTTCAGAAGGCTTTAAAGGACGTTGTGTGAACCTTGTCTCACTCTTTGCCTTCTTGCATTCGTTGATGGGTCTTACTTCCTTCTGTTTTACTCTGTTCTTGCTCTGTTTCTCTCCAGAGGCTTTTGAAACGGGAACAAGGATCACCTTCGTTGGCTTCTGTGTGAATTCTTGTGGTCTGAAAGAAGAAGATGAGGCGCTTGGTTTGTTTTCTTTATTTGAAAACTTGGTTCTTGGTGAGCAAGAAACAGTTGTGTCTCTTCTATGCTCATTACTGTCTTGTAATGGTGTTGCTCCTCTGTTCTTCACCGAGTTTGTTATATCCATACCGACAACTCTTCTGGTGACGACTCTCTCTTTGATATGTTTCAGAATCTGCCTTGGACTCTGAATCTCCTCTTGATCTTGCTGTTTCATCAGTTTCAGTCTTGAACAGCCAAACTCTTCACGCTTGTTCAGCTGAAGAGAGAGGCGGTGAATGTCGAAATCCGATTTCCGAGCAGAGGAGACTCTAGGGCTCTCCGGTAAAGATCTAGTACCTCCACCACCCAAGCGTGTGCCTCTCTTGGGATGGCTTGTGAGACGTCTTGGGAGTGAATGGTTAAGGTTTGTTTTCTCAGGAAGAAGATCAAGACCCATTAGTCTAGCCACCAAGCTTGGTGTTTTGCTCCCTGGTGAGTTGCAGATTTCTGAAGAAGAAGTTGAAGTATCAGTCGCAACAGCTTTGAGTCTTGAACTCGTTGTCTCTGTCCCTGTTCTCACTCGCATTCTTACCTGCAATTTTCAAGGTCATTACCAGATATATTAGCTCCATAAACGTAAGTAAGATAACTATCCCTTACAGGAATGCTCAAATTTTCTTTCTCCTTGTACGTTGCTGATGGTGGAGACTCTTCTGTTAACTTCAAGCCTGCAAATCTCACAATAATATCAACTCCAATTTAGTACCTTCTGCTCTTCTAATCATCTCTCAAGTCAAGAGAGAAGAAACAAATACCTGTTGACCTTGAAGGAGAATCAATGGTGAGATTATGATGAGAAGGGAAGTAGAGGTTTTGGAAATCAAACAAGTGATAAAAAGCACCCATGCACCCATTTGCTTTTCTCTTTGACTTAGTGGACGAGGTTGCTCCGCCGTGGCCGCAGCTTCGTCCCATTTTAAGTATCTAAAAAGCTTACAACCTTCTAAGCTTTAACCTTATTTCACCTCTTGAACACAGTTAAAAGTGACTGTCAGAAAAAAGTTTACAAAAGATTCAAGAACTCTGCCTGAGCAAAGAATGGTTTTGTATTTGTGCAATTCTACCTCCTCCTCTCTCTCTCTCTCTCACATTGGGAATCGCTAAGAAGGTGGTGAAGAATATTTAATGTGACAGGATTTCAAATAGTTGCTGATAGTGAAATTGTAGATAGTTAGTAGTTTAGTGTATTTATTAGATAACGATGGCCACGCATCTCTCCAGGAACAGACAGCTTGAGTGTTTACATTATCATTATATCCGCCCACACGTTATTATGTCTCTCTGTTCTAATTTTTGAACTTCAAATCTTTTTGACAAAAAAAAAAATCCTTTTATTCTTTGGGATTTTCAAACTCTTGAACCCTTTTGTTCTTTCTTAACCATTGTATATTGGAGAAATTAATTTATTTTATTTGTGGCTTACGTAACAGAATATTCTCACTATATGTAAGCAGTGTTTGTTTCATGGTACCAAGATACGGTTAGCTAGGGTACTGTACAATAAAATACATCACCACTATTTTTCAACTATCGAGCTTCGATATCTTTGTATTTTCTTGACTTTGTCTCCTCTCATTACCCATCTTTTGAGTTTTTTTTTTGGTTGTCTTTGGGGCACAACAAAAAGTTCTCTAACACATAATTATACTATAAACAATGTGTTTAGACTCTCTTTGTTCCAAATTATTATAATTTCAGACATAATTGAAACACACAAATTCAAGTTTGACTATAATGGTTAATCCAAGAAACTATTAATGATGAATTTGAGAGCGTTGACAATATTTAAAGCAGTGTTCAAATCGCTGTTAACCTTTGAATCTTGTTTCCACGCTTTTAGAAAAAAATAGTATAGTAGTATTATGTTTTCTATAAATTTGGTTCAATTCATAAACATACTTGTCTCTTATTAGAAGTTTTTTTTGGAGTTGAACTATTTTACATGGAAAAGTTTTGTCTGTTTCTTTACTAGTGATTTAACACAAAGTCACATGTTTCTTTATCATTTAATTAGTTATTTTATTTTATTTTTGATAAAACAAGGGTGCAACACGAGAACATTTGTTTCTTCCACAATTAATACTCTATTATCCAAATTTGTATTTATACATGTACAAGTAGAGCTGCCCTACATTGGCTCTAATTTGAGAGAGTCAGTCCATGCTTTAATAATAAAATGTAGTCAAGAAGAAGATAATGCTGACAGAAAAAAAGAAGATAACTTTTAGTTTTGTAACTGTTAATTGTTATGATTAAAAAGTGACCATTTTGAGATTCTCTCTTTCTTACAAGAGAAGTTGAAGAAACAAGTTCGAAAGTTTATCATCTAGAAATGCAAAGTTTCAAAATTTAGAAATATCATGATATAAACAAATTCTTAACCAACGTTTTTATTATGAATATAATCATATATAAACTTTAATAATAATATATTAAGAAGTGTAAAATGTTTGAGACGGTCCAAGTATTATAGAGCTTTTGTGGGGGTTATTAATTCGTAGAAACGACAATTATACCACTTCAAATGCGATATTCAATTCGTAGAATGAGTATGAAATGTTACACATGGATACATAAAATAGTACCAAAAAGTTCTTTAAGAAATCCATATAATATATGTAAAGTTCATATAGATAAGACCAAACTGTTATGCTCTTAATTACTCAAGTGTGAGTTCTGAGAAAGGCTCTGGATTTTTTCTTTATCCTTTAAAAGTAGGGGTGTTCAATATGGTAATACCGAACCGTACCGAACCGAACCGAACCAAAATAAACAATATGGTTTGCATTTGGTATATACCATATAAACCGAATGAATATGATTTTATAAAAACCGTAGGATTTGGATATGGTTAGGTTTATAACCGATTAAACCGAATAAACCGAACAAAACTGATCAAAGAAAAAATATATAAATATATACATTATATAACCATTTATTTTCTTGGAATAGTCTTTTTTAAAAAAAAATATTCCTTGTGAAGATCTATCTTAATAGTTTTATTTTATTTTCTTCAACTATTATCTAGTTTGATTTTGTATGTTGTAAGAAATTGTGAAATTAGATTGTAACATGTAATTTATTTGGAAGAACAAAGGGAAAATAAGAAAAACTATACAAAACTGAATCGTTGGTCGTTTTGTTTGTTGTTAATTTTATATTTTTATATTTATGAACACCTAGGATTATTTTAATATCTGATAGTTTTGACAATATGTTTTTTTTATTCATATAATATGAAACCAAATCAAATATTAATGTTATTTGGTATAAAACCGAATAAACCGAAAACCGGTAGTATAAATACCGAACCAAACCAAATTAAATATGGTTCCAATATGATAGCTAATTTTTATAAACTGAATAACCGTAAACCGAAAAAAAACGAACCGAAACCGGACCGAACACCAGATTGAACATGCCTATTTAAAAGTGATCAAGAATAAAATGAGGATGATAATATCTGTTCGAAAAAGTTTTAATGTCTAACTGATTTTTTTTTTGTTCAAACAATGTCTAACTGATTAAAAAATAAAAAGGCAAGAAACACATGTTAAACTTTTTTCCTTCGTATTCTCCGTGATCGATGGTATGATCCTAGTCTCATAGAGGTCTTGCATTGAGTATTGTAATGTTACTGGAGTGTTGTCTAAATAATTTCTTTTATCTCATTCGCATGCAAGGAATGTTTGCAAATTTCAGCTCAATCAGTTGTAGGAGTAGCGGTCTCTTTATTATTATATAACATCATGAACAAATTGAGTATTGTTCAACGGTATGGTAACAGTAGATAGTTTAAATTGAAACGTGCATTAAGCAATTAGCGCAATTGCTAAAGCAGCATCTAACTATATATACATCACTCCCTATATAAATATATCTGTGAGTAGTTTTTAGTCAAACTTATTTTAAATATGCTGAATTAAAAATATTTCATAACTTTTCTTTTGATGTAAAAATATTTCATGACTGAAATAATTATTTTGAGTTTGTGGAGATTCTCTAAAACGTGTTGTTTACGAACTTACTGCGCCTCATCATTTCTTCTCTGGAAATTTAATGTCATCTGATAAGTATCAAATGTTATTATATCTTTGTCTTTTCTTTAGTTCCAACGTTTTGCTCTAGCTAATAGACTCCCTTTTTGAAAGACCATGTATGAGAAGCACTAAAAATACTTAAATACTAGTAATTAGCCAGATCCCATGTGCCAAAAAACATTAGTCTAAATAAAACAACAGAAGTTTTGGGGAATGTCTGTTAATATCTATAAAAATAACAAAGAACAACCTAGGAATATACGGTTAACCAAAGTGTTAATGGTCTTGTCTAGAAGTGCAATGAAGTTGGTTTCTCTATTACAAAATATTAATTTTTGAATTAGAATTTCTTAATGCTGACTTCAGATCTATAAAAAATACTAGGTGATAATCCACGCCTTGTGCATAGTGGATGAATTAAAAAATTATTCTCTGATATCTATTAATATTAAAAAGTCAAAAATCACAAATATTATATATAATGAAATATCTTACTATATTGTGCAGATTTATATAATGTAAAGTTATTTGTTTTTTTTAATGAATTTTTTTTTGTAGTTGAATAGTTGCATTGAACTCTATTATATGGAAAAAAAAATATAAGAGTAAATAATTTTTTTTAAAAAAATTGTATTATGAGTTTAAGAAAAAATAAATCATAGGCAATATAATTAATTAATTCATAATATACTTATGCTGATTTAATTAAAACAACATGGGTAATATAAAAATAAAACACTGAATAATGTGATCATTATCTTCAAAACTCCTCGTATGCAATCCTAAAGAGAGAAATAACAATGAATAAGTTTACCAAACAACACACTTATTTACTCTTTTCTATCAATGCATGGTTGAAAGGTTGAAACTGAGATACCAATTCCTTTTTTATTGATGCATGGACTTTATCACTCTGCAAAATAGCCAAAAAAAAAATTCGGATACTAAAGAAATAAGACGTTCATGATGTAAAGAATAGGTTATATATATATAACATTCCCTAATAACCACGTCTAATTTTAATAAAATTAATGCTAAAGGAATATAATATTAATGAACACGCAATATAGGGGATTCATTAGTTTGATTATAAAAGAAAAATTAATAATAAGGAGAAAACTTGGTTCCCAAACTCATCGATTTGATTCATGACCTAAAGTAAATATGGGAGTTGTTTTTCAAAGATTTAATAACCTATACTGAGTTATGCAAGTTTCCTATTTTGTATGAGTGAATTATGTATATTTAGACCAAAATTACTCTTATTTTTAATTCAAAGATTCCAGAAATTTTCTCTTATAAACATAGAAACCCTATTATAGTCTAAGCAAAAAATTTATGTTAAATGTTTAATATACAAACCATACAATCCACATACCCAACCCTATTATAATCTTATCGGCCACCTTCAAAAATCATATACTAAACACAGATTTTGTGTCTAATGTTTTCACATTTACAAATATTACAAATCGACAAAATAGTTAGTCCTTAGTTGATCTATTAACATTTATTGAGATTTCTTAATCTCAAGATTTTGGTGCTTAAGTTAACGGATGCATCAGATTTTTCTTTCGAAACATGGTAATCACTATTTATTATTACGGGTGAAATTTTAACTTAAGGTAAGCACCAATGTTGTAACTTAAGGTCCTATCACCGTAATTACTCATTTCCATTTAGGAAACACGTAATATATAAACGTTTACAATCACCCTAAGTAGGAAAGTGTATTGTAATTGATATGAAATTTCCATAACTAAAAATGATATCAATTTGCACATGCAAATTACGTATGTAATAAACACCACAGTAATGAATATTGATTTCGGTCAATAAAAATTCTTACCACCGATTATTTTGTGACCGGTTATGTAAATAAGATGATCGTAGACAAAATGAAATTTTTATTTCATTTGAATCCGTAGATGATCCATAGACTAAAACATACACATTTCAGCTATACTTTTCATATACTATGCAGAAGAA
The DNA here is from genome assembly GCA_932364175.1 of Eruca vesicaria subsp. sativa. NCBI lineage: Eukaryota > Viridiplantae > Streptophyta > Magnoliopsida > Brassicales > Brassicaceae > Eruca > Eruca vesicaria. The sequence goes on from CAKOAT010998557.1 coordinate 89,463, forward strand.
ACTTTGTTCCTTCATTTTAATAAAGCCACTCATTTTGATATATGTGTAAGATAAAATTTATCCAAAATGAAGTTCTTATTTAATTTGAATCCGTAGATGATCCGTAGACTAAAAATACACATTTCAGCTATACTTTTCATATAATATACAAAAGAAACTTTGTTCTTTCATTTTAATAAAGCCACTTCATTTTGATATTCCCTTTTTAAGACATGATCATAAAAATACATAGCGTACTATATATGTCAATGTGTATATATAATGCAATTTTTGATATTACATAACGTGATAAAAAATAAAATATAGTCTTATATACACTTTTTTACATTGCCAAATTTTTACTATATATGTCAAGCTGAAATGTGTATGTTTTAGTCTATGGATCATCTATGGATTCAAATGAAATAAAATTTCATTTTGGATGAAGTTTATCTTAAACATATATCAAAACGAACTTTGTTCTTTCATTTTAATAAAGCCACTTCATTTTGATATCCCCTTTTTAAGACGTGATCATAAAAATACACAACGTACTATATATGTCAATATGTGTATATATATAACACAATTTTTGATATTACATAACGTGATAAAAAATAAAATATAGTCTTATATACAATTTTTTTACATTGCCAAATTTTTACTATAAATGTCACTAACTATTAGTGGAGTTGGTATATTTTCATGTCTATATATGTTTAAGAAGAAAATATAAAGAGGGGATACCGTATTCAAAATACATATAAAATGACACATATAGACTAATCATTTGGTATGTTTATTTGGCAATAACATGTAATTAGTCTAGGAAGAGAGGGTTATTTAAAAAAGGTTGTGAGGTGCATTGTGGTGTTGACACCTAGGAAATGACAAAGTTGTTAATCATACATGAGAGTGAGCTTTGTTTTTAAAAGTCCTACTCAAATAGTAAGAAGGGGATGACGTAAGGATTGGAATTTTCAAGGTAATAAAAAATATCCGGTTTTCTGATATTCATAGTGGTTTTTAATTTAAAAGGGTAAAATTATGTAACTTTGATCTAAAATTATTCGCATCACATATGTATGTATTCTTGATTAATAAAATGTTAGGTAGTAACCCGCATTATGTGCAGAGTGAAATAGTATGGTGATTATATATTGTACATTGTTTTATAGATTTACCGTATAACTTTTTAAGTATGAATATTCATATATCTATTCGGATTCAGTTAGTTTATTCAGATTTCTGATTTTTAGAGTTATAAATTTAAATCTTATTTGAATATTTACAAATTTTAGTTTACATTTGGTTAGATCATCTCGGGTTCAATTTAGATTCGAGTCCGGATAACCATTTTAATTATATATTTTCAACAAAAATCCAAATATACTTAAGTCCTTAAAATTCAAAGATAAAATAATATAAAACATAAAAATTTAAATAATATATGACTAAATATTTAAATTTTCATAAAATTTAGTTCAGTTTAAATATTTGGATAAGAAAAAATAAATATTATCAGTATTTTGAACATTTGCTGTTATTTTTAGATATCTACTTGTGATTATGTTGATATTTTTTTAGATATTTTCAAATTTCTGAATATCTAATTGATATAAAATTTAAAATAATTAATATAATTAAGTATAGAATTATGAATTAGATATTTGATATCCAAAATAGTTTAGTTTGTATTAGATTTGAGTCTGGTTATCTGGATATTAAAATTTTAGGTATATCTGATTACTTAATTAATTTTAGTTTGTTTATTATTTCTTTTAAATATAGTTCGGTTCGGTTCATCGGATCCATATATTTACCCATACTTAATTTTGTCTACTAATTTAAATAAAAATTAATATAAAACAAACATATTGGCTTATTTAACATTCATAATCATTAGACTATATTTTAAGAATAATAAAAATTATTGGACGTGTCAATATTGTTGGACATGTTACAAAATTGACGTAGTCTATAACCAATAACGTGTATTTTCTTATAGTTTTTTTTTTTGGAAACTATGGTAAAAACACTATACAATCGAGGGAAAGGGGTTAGAGTTGCATGTCAAATAATGTGATCTCTTCATTCGGCACCTGATTTTTTTTTTTTTCAATTGATATCAAGAATTTTATTTTCTTTTAAAAACTTTCTGATTTTTTATTTTTTTTAGTAATCTGATTATGTTTCTAATTCTTGGTATGATATGAAAACTTCGTAAATAAAATCAATATTTGGCAAAACTAAAGATCCGACTTCGAGTGAGTGTTTTTATTTCAGTTTTCTTAATTCATAACCAATCACAATTATTGTTGCTTTGTGAACAGAAACCTCAATCATAACCAAGTACGGCAAGATATAGAATTTTTATTTTCTAAGAACATTCTCATTCCAGCATTTTAGTTGATGTGAATATTAATATTTTTTCTTTAGTTTTTTTTTAAATGATATTATTCAGTAGTTGTAAAAATATAATCTTAATTAGTTTCAGTTCACTATTAAAGATGTTAAAAATGCATGAACCAAAAATAAGCTGATTAAAAAAGAATGCAAACATATTAAATTGTCTGCAGTGTAGTTCAAAAATTAGCGTGTGAATACATTAATTGTTAAACGATTGTAAGGACGACATGTCAGCATATTAAAAAAAATATAGTGTGAACGCATTATTAAGAATGATTCTCCTTTAATATATATGGGATGTTCCCAAAAAAAAAATATATTCCCAATAAGACGAGAAACGTTAGACCATGTTTAAGTGGAGCTCTTAAGTGTAGTTTTTATGATTTTTAGTAATTAAAGAGAAAGAAAAAATGTAATTAAGTTAAGCAACGGATCCTAATTAGGGAGTTTAACAAACGCCTCTTGAGAGACACGTGTGGGAAGGAGACATATTTGCATTTAACTCCATGTCTCTCTCTCTCGACGGATCAATTGACTGATTGATCTTCTCTCTGTTGATCTTCTAGACGATTCAACACTCCGACTCTCTCTGTTGCTGTCAATGATGATGAATCACTGGGTCTCTCTCTGTGTGGCTCTCATCGACGAAGATTCACTCCGCCTCTCTCCCAGTGTCTCTCATCGAGGAGGAAAAATGACGACCTCGAGAAACGACGACCTCTCTTTCGGTGTCTCTCTCTTGGTGGCTCTCTCTCTCTCGGTGGGTGGCTCTCCTCGAGGAATAAAAACAGCGACTGTTGTTGGTTAGTGGAATCAAAAGGTAAATTCTGTCTCTTGTGAATTTTAATCCTTCAATTCATGGATGCATGGATGCCTTCTGTTGGTTTCTGGGTCTTTGTGATTTTGATTATAGTTTTTTGTGATTTTGATTTTCATTTGTCTGTTTGTTGTTATGGTATCTGTCTAATCCTTAAATAAAAACAATTTTGATTTGTTTGTTGTGTTGGTTTATGTCTAGTCCTCCAATTGTCTCTTGGTTTTGTCTCTTGAGTTAGTTTATGTCTGGTGATTAATATAAAATCATGTGATCATTGTTGACTTGTTTCTGTGTTTGTATAAGGTGGATGGATCAATAGATGTGAGGAAGATTCTTCAAAAAGAGGACTCAATTGCAATAGAGGTAAACAGTTCTCTTTGTCCTGTGATCGTTGGGAATTTGTTTAGGTTGAGACTGATTATGACTTAAATTCTTGTTGAAATGAATTGATATGGTTATGTTAGATTATTGTTGAGGTTAGTAATAAATAGATGTAACAGTAATAAATACATGTGTTGGTCTGAAATGAATTGATATGATTAGTGTTAGATTATGGTTGAGGTTGTAATAAATCGTTCTTGAAGTGTGATGAATGGGTTTAGATAAATGTCTAGTCGACTTGGCTGGCTGTGATGAATGCTTTGATCTATTAAACACATTGTTATTTTCTTGGTTTAGATAAATGTCTAGTCGACTTTTTTGGTTGTGATGAAAACTTTGATCCGTTAAACACAATACTATTTTGCTTTCTATCTTCTATAAAACACATTCTCTCCTCTATTCCATCTACAAAACAAATTCTTCTTCTCTTTTTATCTTCTTTGACACATTCCGATATGGATTCCAATCCATACAGCCACACGCCAAAGTTTGTTAAACTTCTAAATAGTCAACAAGACAATGTGTTTGGTTTTACACAAGATAGTGTCCAACTATCTTGCTCATAAGTTTATGTTTTCAGCACCCAAGCCACTGAAGATTCAAACTTTGGTGAAGCCACTTCTGCTGAACATAGAGAACGTAGGAAATGGACGTACGCCAGTAGATGACATTGTGCTCATCAATTCATGGCTAAACACAAGCAAAGACCCTCTCGTAGGAAATGAGTAAAGGTCTGGTGCTTTTTGGAAACAAATTACTGCCTACTTTTCGGCAAGTTCCAAGGTTTCAGGCCGTGAACTGAGAGAGCCAAGTCATTGTAAGCAACACTGGCACAAGATCATTTACATTGGTAGCAAATTTTGTGAGTCGAAATGAAGCTGCAACTAGAGAGAGAAGCAGCGGCTAAAATGAAAATGATGTACTAAAACTAGCTCATGAAATCTTCTTCAACAACCACAAAAAAAAAATTCACCCTAGAGCATGCTTGGAAGGAACTTCGCAACAAATAGAATTGGTGTGACCTCTCAACATCTAAAAACAATGGAAGCGCTAAAAGGAGGAAGTGTGAGGATGGCTCACACTCATCAACCTATCAAGTAAACGAAACCAACACTGGTGAAGATAATCAAGGAATCAGCCGGCCCCCGGGTGTGAAGGCAGCAAAGTGCCATGGCAAGAAGACGATTGTAGAGGGTAAGGCCCTATCTGAGTTTTAGAATATGTGGTCCATTAAACAACAAGATTTGGCAATGAAAGAAAGGCTCTTGAAGATGAGTTTACTTGACAGTCTAATTGCCCAAAAGAACCACTAGCTGACTATGAGGAAGCTCTCAAGAAGAAGCTTATAACCGACTTGTTGTCTAATTAGTTTAATTTTAAGTCTAAGTTCCTTTGTTTGCTGGTTGTTTTAAGTTTAAGTTTGATTTTTAGTCCAAGTTTAATTTTAAGTCCAAGGTATTGTGATGCAGTTAATAATCTTGTATGTTTCGGTTGTCTAATGGAGTTTTGTTATTCTATGTTTCGGTTGTGTTTCTTGTGTGGTAGTATCATCTGTAAACGTGGTTTCAGGAGTTTCAGTTTGATGGTATTATAAATACTTCTTGTTTTGACTCTTTTTCCATATATATGCTTTCTTGTTTTGCTGGCATTATAATTTGTGATGTTATGGTAATGCTTTCTTGTCATTACTTTAAGGTCTTCAAAGAGTGAAGTCACGGACTGAAGTGAAGTGTTAGGAGAAGGAGTCATGTACTAAAGTGAAGTGTTAGGAGAAGGAGTCATGTACTGAAGTGAAACGTATCTTCTTGTGTAAAATTTTATAAAATTTGTATTATTGTCATCCCTTAAGCGTGTTTGCTTGTGTTATTTTTTTAATTGTTCTATGTCACGGACTGAAGTGAGGAAGAGGAGATCACAGACCAAAGTTGTATTGGCAGTTCTATATGAAGTTTATATTCACCGAAGTTTTAGTAACAACATTTTATTTTCTTTTTCTAAAACTTTGTATTCACCTTCTCTCTTTCAAAACTTTGTATTCACCGTAGTTTTAGTAACAACATTTTATTCTCTCTTTCTAAACTTTGTATTCACCTTCTCTCTTTCTAAACTTTGTATTCACCTTCTCTCTTTCTAAATTTTGTATTCACATTCCATTCTCTATCTCATGTTCTTTCTTTTGAAAAAAAAAATTAAAACCAATATGGCATCTTCTTCTCATAATAATTTCGAAAGATCTGGTGATGATAATTTTGATCAATATTTTGATCAACATTTTGATCAATATTTTGATCAACATTTTGATCAATATTTTGATCAACATTTTGATCAAACCTTCGAAAATTTGTTTATTGATTAGTGTGGCCAAGAAGATGAAAGGAAGAAAAGGAAAAAAAAGTTTTTATGAAAAGAAATTGAGAATAAGGCCACATACGTTTATGGAATGATTATTTCACTGAAATTCTCACGTATCCTGAAAATTTATTCCTACGACGTTTTAGAATGAACAAACTATTGTTCATGCATATTATTGATCGACTCTCCAATGAAATTCAATTCTTTCAACAAAGGAAAGATTGTATTGGAAGGCTTGGTCTCTCAACACTTCAAAAGTGTACAACATCTATTTGTGTCTTGGCATATGGTGTTGCAGCTGATACGGTTGACGAATACCTCCGGCTTGGTGCAAGTACTACACGGTCATATTTGGAAAATTTTGTCAGAGGAATAATATATTTTTTCGGCGATGAGTACCTAAGAAGACCAACACCGGCTGATCTCCAACGTCTACGTGATATTGGAGAGCGTCGAGAATTTCCCTAGATGATAGGAAGCATCAATTGTATACATTGGGAGTGGAAGAATTGTCTCACCGCTGGGAAAGGTCAATATTCACGAGGTTTCTGGAAAATCCACAATCGTTTTAGAGGCGGTTGCTTCATAAGATCTATGGATATGACATGCATTTTTCGGACCTCTAGATACCTTTAATGATATCGATGTTCTTGATTGCTCACCTGTTATTGATGACATAATAAAGGGTCACGCTCCGCAAGTCACTTTCTCTGTCAACGGAAGAGAGTGTCATTTGGCTTACTATCTCACCATTGATATTTATCCAAAATGGGAAACTTTTATCCAATATATTCTAATTCTACAAGGACTGAAAGCAGTTTTATTGGCTCAACACAAATAATCTGATGTCGAGCGTGCTTTCGGAGTCTTGCAAGTTCGCTTTGACATTGTTACAAATCCAGCACTTTTTGGGATAAAGTCAAAATTGTGAAGATTATGAGAGCATGTATCATTCTCCATAATATGATAGTAGAAGACAAACGAGATGAATATATTCAATTTGATGTTTCAGAGTTCCAACAAGTAGAAGACAACGTAAGTTCACATGTAGATCTCACGTATTCTACCGATATCCCTACAAATATCGCCAATATGATGGGAGTTCGAACTAGAATTCGTGACAGGCAAGTGAATCAACAACTGAAAACTGATTTGGTTGAACATATATAGTATAAATTCAGACGTGATCAAGACAACAACTGAGCTTGGATACTTCTATGAAATTATTATCGATTATATTTGTTTTATTGTTTTAATGTTTTGATTTTAAAATCTATGTTTTAAATATTATCTTTAACTATGTTTAGTTTAATAAATAAATTTTCTATTTAATAAATAGATTTTTAGAAAGAAAATTTTAAGAAGCTCTAATTGGGTTCTACCATTGGATAACTTAATATCATTGTCTCTTGAACAAAAATTCTTAACATAAATTTATTACTTAAGAACCTCATTAAGGGTTCCTTTTAATCATGCTCTTATATTTTTATAAGAGGTTAGACAATATTGGAAGCTCTCTTAGTCCAGTGGTTTGATTGAGAGTTCATTAATGTTTCTACATCAGGAGGTCCAGGTTTCAATCCTTGGCGAATGCGATTTACTAAAAAATTATGCAGGATACAAAGAAATGCTTACAAGAGATATTCAGCATGGTGTAAGTAAATTCGGTCAGGCGTGAATCTTCATAGGAAGACTCAGGTGATGCAGTTAGGTATAGGTTATCATAAAGCAGCTAATATTGTCGGTTGTTAAATCGTCTATGTAATTTTTTTTATAATTGTAATATTATTTTAATATTATAATAAATCAGCGTTAAAAAAAATAGAAAATATTACAAATAAGGATAGAAAATATTACAAAATGCCAAAATGTAACGCTATTTGTAACATATACCTTAAAAATGTCCCGACCTGTAATAATAACGAATTAGCTACACCAGTAGTTTGTAACAATCCGTCGAATTTTACCAAATATGCAGCACCTAATATATAAAATACAAGTAACTATGTCTATGTTAATAATTAGGATTCTGAGGATAAATCAAATCTATCGACTTCTGACAACTTTCGAACGTCAAGAAAGGTTTGAAAACGATACTGATAGAAGCTGCCCATTGCTAATTAAAAAAAAAAAAAAATTAAATATCCCACTTGGAGAAGAGATGTGTATCAGAGTCCTACTGAGGTCAGATCCCATAACTGAAGACCCATGAGTCATAACACTATTAACGGGACCACTCAAAGTTAAATAATTGAATGATTAATTGTATAATATATAGTTTTGGAGGTCGTGGGACAAAGCATGGTTTGTTTCGTTGCTCAAACAGTGTCCCAATAGTAGAAGGGTTGTTTTGTAGGAAATTCAGTGTTTAAAGTATTGTCGAGGGCAAATCAAGATAAAGTTTCGTCCACTGTACTGCAGGTTTTGCGATGGTCCTATAACTAATCCCGCCTTATTCGCGTTTCGATATCTTTTGAATAGATCATATTCCTCGTGTTTTATGTTACAAGTTACAACAAAACAAAAGAAAAACAATTGAAAGAATGGAGGACATCATCATTATTATTTATTTTGTTTCCTCCCAATTATTAATTGATGCATATTCGATATTTCGAACCATATATACTTCATTTCTCGTCACAAAAAAAAATAAAACTTGAGTGTGACAAATCATGCATCTAAGCAGTGCCTGCCCTTAAACATATGGCATCTAAAGCTAACTAACAAAATAATGCCTCATATTTGAAGGAGATGGTATTTGAACTCGTTACGTCAGGCATGGACAAAAGCTCAAGCCACTATACTAAAGGAGCTATATGCAATTAATAATTTTGGCGTCTAAAACTTTTGATTCATGAGTTTTAGGCTTTTTTAGCACATGAGGCGAATAGCTGGTAAATATATTCAGGTGTGTTTGATTTCAAAATTATTAATGCAGCTAGGTTGTTTCGGTTGGAAGCTACGGATTAAAAATACAGACTTTTCTTAACTCTTTTCTATTTTTTTTCTATAAATACTAGCCATGTTCGTTTCATCGCCGCAAGTACGGCGTCTGCGTCAATGATTCTTGTTCGTTTCATCGACGCGAGTACCCGCGTCTGCGTCTGCGGCCAAACGCAACTATCAGCGTCAGACGCAGAAATTATTGACGGTCGCGACTTGAGATCTCTGTCAACTTAACCTATTTACCGTTGTACCCTTAACCTAATTGAGTTATTACCAAAAATACCTAAGCTAATAGACGCAGACTTCTTTTTCCATCGACGCAGCCTTCTTCTCTCGTCTCTCCGGATCTCTCTCTAGCTTTCAGCTCTCTCTCACTCTCTCGATCGACGCCTGACGCCTCTC
>CAKOAT010998557.1:108649-131302 GCA_932364175.1 Eruca vesicaria subsp. sativa
TCCGACCCGTAATCCGACCCGAATTATTGTTAAAAACGAATATTCTTAAATATTGTTAGTGACTAAAATTAATTATATTTACGATTTTAAATAAATAGCAAATCTTTGTAACAATAAATACCAGATCTTATTAAATATTGATATCTATGTTTCCAAACTTACTTATTTTAAATACTGCTATCCATGTTTCCAAACAAAAAGTTAAAGTACTTCTACTTTAATAAGATAGATACTGCTATCCATGTTTCCAAACAAAAAGTTAAAGTACTTCTACTTTAATAAGATAGATGTTTTCTTATTAATTTTCATGAAATCGTATGAGAGGACAATTTTGCAAGATATAATTAGATGTTGAGAGTTGTTTATAGCAACGAAAGCAATTGATAGGGACAATACACTCTTTTCTCTTTCTTGAAAAACGCCTGCCAGAGTTGACTTGTTGCGAAGTGAGATGAAAGACGCCAAGTAGGTGTGACTGGGTGAGGGTGAGCCTGGTTCCGATTTATCTCGGTCTAAGACAGTTTACTTGCTTGTAGCTAACCGGTTGTGTTTGAAGACAATGAGAGCTGAGTTTGGGTCTGGCCCAAAAAGAGAAAGAGAGAAACCCATTAATAGGGGATGTTAAATTCTTGACAGCCATTGTATAAATATTGAAAGATATACATTATAGGTCACTTTTCTACATATGATTTCATTCTAAGACACATTTTTCTACTAGAACATTTTTTTTAAATAGTATTTGGTTTTATTCAAAAAAAAAAAAATAGTATTTGGATCCTAACATTTCCAGTTCAGCTACTAATTAACTGAACACTTTTCTAATATATATTTTTCTCTTGTTTTTTCCCTTTTTATTGTAACAAAAAATTGAATATACAAATTTTTTTTAAAAAAAATAAACTTTTACGTCGAGTTTTCATGTTTTTTTTTTTATCGTGTAAGTTTAAATCATCGTTAGTTCAATCGATCAATTATCTCAAAAACGCCCTGTGATTTAATATTTACCTTTTTCTAGCGAGAATCATAACGAGTTCACTCCAGTTGTAGTACTTATATGGACCACCAGATGAGTTCATCCTTGAAAGCTTTACTCGCCGTGGTTCATCATCAAGTCGCGGCTGTGCTCGGGTATCGTCGGTATGACCTCAGTTCGAGCCGTGACAGCCTGTCCTGAAGCTTCGTAGTAGTCACATCTTGCCGTCATCGCCATATTCAGATCAAGAAGCTCGAAAGCTCCGTCAGTGATGAATTTTATTTATTTTTATAATTGGTTCTCATAACTTCTTGTTATTTATAAATCATCCCCAAACTTTGCATTTTGAAAAACATCCTTTCAAATCAGTCTAGACTTTCAGATTCTACATTGCGAACTTCTCAATAATTGTACTATTGATTGTTAGAGTCTTAGAGGAGTTTTGTTTCGGGACAGAAACTTTCTATTATGCATAAATATTCTCTTGATTTTGTCCTAGACTTTGAATCGTGCATAATAAACCCTGTCAAATGAAAATGTACAAATATGTACACTATATACATGGATTATTGTAAATAAATTAGATTCTTCTTCTACACCATGTCAAAGTTTTACACCATGTCAAATACAAATCTTTTTACTAAATTAAGATGGTAAAAACCCATTTTGTGTACACCTGATCATGTATATATAAATATATACAAAACACATATATACACATGTGAGTACATGTACATACTAAATATTTTGTGTACATCCGATCATGTAAATGTGAGTTGTTGTACATGGAGATAATAAATATTTTGTGTACAACTGGTCATATGTACATTTAAATATACACAAGACACATATACATATGTTAAAAAAATATGATACCAATTAAAAAAAACACCGTGCACGAGGAAAATCACATAGAGGAAACAATGTGCTCTTCAAGGGATGAATTGCGGAGTAAACAACAAGATGTCCTCACATAAACAAAATGGTTTGAAGAAGTTGTGAAAGAGATCTTTACTAAAACCTTCAATTTGTCTATACTGTTCCTTTTGCCATTCAAGATCCAACATTGTTTGCAGCCTTGTTGGTGGCATGGATATTGTTATTTTAATGTTAGGCCTATCAGGGCTGTCGGAAATTGACGACAAACCTTAAAAGAATCTGGAGAGTCTCCTTGCCCTGTAGTGGATACCATGAAAACAATAGCCTTCTCATGAGGTAAGGAACACTGGAGGAAAGAATATGGAAGCTTTGAATAAGAATTAAGTTATAAAGGAAAACACTTTTATATGTTTACTCGAAATCTAATCAACAAAACCAGTCAAATCTAAGAGCTATTACAACAATCATCGGTTCAAAGTGATCAAACAGAGGAATTATCTTGGCTTCCTTCATATTAGACATCTGAAGCAAACAATCTTCAAAAAATAAATTTTGTAAAATCTCATATACAAATATACGATAGTTTACCTGATGAAAATCTCATAGATTTAACTTGAAGCTGCTTCCTTTTTTCTGAGGCTTTTCTTTCACTTTGAAATAATTTATTTTTGTGAAGAATTAATACGTTGAAGGATAGGGGAACCTAGGAATTGAGAGAAGAATTTATTATCTCTGGAGTAAAAGATCAGCGGAGAGGCGAAGTGGAAGAGACGAAGAATCGTTAGTGGGCCTGCATCGTTTCGAGCCCTACCGAACCAAAAAATCGAGCCCAGCCCAAACACATTTCCCAGTTGGCGCTTACGTGGCAGAATAAAAGACACCTATTGGCTGAATATAATTGTCGACGTGGACAGCTTTATAGGGCTTCATTTGCATCTTTTAATAGTGTTAGATGTAACTCACCAATTTTGTGAGTGGGCCTGCATCGTTTCGAGCCCAAACAGATCGAGCCCTACCGAACCAAAAAGTCGAGCCCAGCCCAAACACATTTCCTAAACTATACATTCATCTATATTTTGGCTTTGAATGTATTGCAGAACTAAATGCAGAATAAATGCAGTTAAGTTAATCTGCAGATTGATCTGTAATTGTTCCCCATTCAACTTATTAATTGCAGAACAAAATATAAATGATAAAATAATAAAATCTGCATGCAGGCCAAATATATGTATTAAATTTCGATCTGCATGAACATGAAAAAAATCAGCTGGGAGAGATGCAGATGACCAATGAAAATCATGTTAGCTTTATTTTTATTGTCTCTATTATTTGCTTATGAATTATAATCTTAATAAATATATTCCATTCATCATTAAACCATATTTTTTTTTTCAAACATAAGATTTAATATTTCTTGGGTTTGTTTTTATGTAATACTTTATTTATAGATGAATTTATTTATAAATGATATATAAAATAAAAATATTATTTCATATATTATCTTTTATCAATATATTTACATAAATTATAAATATTTAGTATATAAATTCAAAAGTTGATATAAAAATTATCTTTTATCATTATGTCTACAAAAATTACAAATTTTTTTTATAAATTAATAATTTAATTTTTGTTTTTACAATAATTATCTATGCATGTTATTTTGTAGCATTTAAAATATATTAGTTCACTAAAGAATAATATAATGTTTGAAATGTATAAGTTCACTTTCAAACTAAACAAAAAGTTCACAAAAAATATAAATTTAATTAATTTTGTTATTAATTTTTAATATGTAATATATTTAATTAATTCACGTTATTACTTTTAAATTACATAATTAGATTTTTAAAATAATATTTAGTTTATGATATAATTTATTTAAAACGAAATTATTTTATAGAATAAAAATAATTCTATAAACACCTAAATATAATTAATATATTTAATATATCCACAATTTTGATGCAATAATATATAAAAATGAAAATATTAGGTTTTTAGATGAACGAAATGGTAAAAAATACTAAATTGAATAAAATATTAAAAAATTGCAAACAAGAATACTATTCATAATTTTTATTTGTGATAAATTTTCATATAATTTTAAATTTACTATATTAATAAAATGATGATATTTATTGTTATTTGTGTCAACGCGATATTTATTACTTATTTATAAGAAGGTGTATTTGTTTAGATACTTAATTTTAATTTAAAATTTATTTTATATTTATTTAAATATATTAATTTATTAAATTAATTTTGATCTGCATTTGTTCTGCATGATCTGCGTTTGTTCTGCTTGATCTGCATTTTTGTTTGATCTGCATTTTATGATATGCGTTCTCCATTCGGAGCCTTTCTCTCTCTCTCTTTCTCTCATTCTCTATCTCTCTCTCACACACAAATTCATACTCATTTTTTTTTCTCCTCCAAACCACAAGCACATCTCTTTTACACATAGAGATAAATTATCAAACACTAAATCATCAATTTTTGAAATCGGAATCCTCTATGTTAAGACATTTTATCATCCTTAGATTCATTACCAAAAATTCACTCATTCACCTTTCAAATCTCTCTCGCTTAAACCATCAAATTTTGGGTAATTACATGACGACGCATAGATCCGCAGAAGCAGGAGAGCATGAGCCTTGTTTAACAAAGAGCTCCTTCACTCTTCACGCTTCAACAAAAGAAAGAGCTTTCTTTCTAACCATCATTATTTATGACCTCTACCGCACTACCATCGCATTACCGTCGTCACGTACCACCTCGGGCGTATCAGTTCAGAAGATGAGAGTCTATTAAGGATGAGTACCAACTATTAGTTGTTACCATGGTTGTTGGAAATATCTTTCACTTTTCTTTATGATGTAATTTGTGAAATAACCGGTTAAGAGTTTACTTGAATTTTATGTTGTTATAGTTAGCCAGTAATGTATTCTAACTATCTAGATATCATTATTATTTGTTAGTATTTTTAATCAATGGTCAGTTAACACTATAGTTATTCGACTACGAATGTTTTCTCGATTATAACTATCGGGATATATTCTGATCTATCCGGATATTTTAGGTGGTCTATAATTCATATTTATCAGATATTTGATCAGTTGATGATTGTTATTATGTATCAATTCAGATTAAAAAAAAAAAACCTCTAATAAATCACAAAACATATGGTTAGATTTACATTTACGGCTAAACATAGAATTAACTCATTAACAAATCACGATACATATAATTAAAATGGTTGTTAGTCGGTTAAGGTTTTACTTGAATTTTTTTCTATCTCGACATTGTTATAGTTAGCCGGTAATATATACTAATTAATGTTCGGTTAACACTACAAACCCAAAACGAAAGATATATTGAGTAATTAATGTTCTGGCCAATTTGAAAGCCATCAGGAAACGCGGTACTGCTGTGCAAATAAAGAAGACCTAGATCGCTAGGATGTTTCTATAAATCTAAAACATTTGGGGTCGACCTGAAAAGAACCAGAATGTTAAGGACCTGTTGTGCAAAAACATATAAAGTCACCATTGGAGAGATCAACCTTTCTTTTTTCCGAACTAAATGGCGACGGCAAAGATGAGTACAATAGTGATGCTTGATTTCGAGCATGACAACGTCGTTAGAACAAGGCGACTGAAGATACGGTGACATAGGAGTACACCATGTGAATCTTACAACAGTCTCAAAGTCGACGTAAACAGAGGTGAAAGGTGAAGCACGGCTGTGAAAGGGATAAGCTTGACACCACGATCTACATTTAGACGCGATGGTGGACAGAAGAAGTCGGAGCTTATGTTCATTGTGAGTCGGCGGTTACAAACGACATATTGAATGAAGAAAATGTGGGAAAAAAAAGAGATGAACTTTTGATTTTGAAACAAAGTCTGAATCGATTATTATGTTATCTACTGAAAAAGCTTTTCATGTGTGATATAACAATAGTATAACAATGTAGAGAGTTCGTAAAAGGATGATAATTTGAGAGTGTAACATACTAGATATAGGGGTAAAATGACAATTAAATAAAACCACAGCAGCGAGAAAGAAAAATTAGGAATGTGGATCGTAGGCAAGTAATTAATTTGGACTTTGGGTCAGTGAAAGTTTTTATTTGTAAAATTGACCACAATACTATTTGATTCTATGCAAGTCTTTTAGAAAAGAGAGATTTAGTGTAATGCCCAAAAAAGAGGCCCAAATTAGAGAAGTAACCTTTGATTGACATATAGGGCCCGAGATATACCCTCACAGAGCCGAGAAGACCAAAATACCCTTCCTACCAACGATTTGATTTTCGGCGCTTGTGTCTGCCGACTGACAGAAGATATCTACGCCGATTCTAATAGGGGGCTACTCTATTCTGAAACCTAGGACGACAGGTGTGCAACTTAAAAAACACACGTTTCCTCGGTTATCCGGGCTTGCAGATTAAGCGCAACACCCTAAGCTACCTCGAAAAAGATAAGTGTACGTAATACCATGCTAATTTGAAGATAAAAGAAGGTAGAGTTGAGTAAAAGATTAGTTAGCAGAACAAAAAAAATAGTGGGAGAGAAAGAGGGAGAACGAAAGCTGTGATTTGGTGTTTGAAGAAGATAAACTCAAGAGACAGAAATCGTTTTCACTCGGAGTGTAAGTTCATAGCTACTCGTATATATCCTCTGTTGCAAAGGAAGTTCGATTTCCTGAAAATGTTAGAGTTTCTGATAAATCTATTGTTACACCGAAACATGTTTGGAGGATGAGACACCAAGTTCGTCTCGTAGTTGGAGACTGGGAACGAGGCGCTCAAGGCGCATGGAGGTTCAACGTGGATAAAACCATGGTAAGAGGTGACGTGGAGCTGAAGGAGAACGAAAGCTTCATCGCACTTCTTGGTATGGTGAGGGAGAAGTTCAACGTAGACCCCCTGTACGGAGTCAACGCCCCTGTGTTGCTGACTTACCACTACCCAGACCTTGAAAAAGAGCCTGAGGAGTACTCAGCACCACCCATCGAAATAAACGAGGACGAAGATGTGGATGTTTTCATGGCGGTTAGGGTTGACAATGTGTGGTAGGAGATGTATGTGACATTGGGTGGACATGATGTTTACAACTACCGGAGGCAGAGGGATGTTGAAGATGGAATAACAGTTGCTGAACAACCACTTCCAGCCAGCGGTTTAGTTAGTATCGAAGGTAAATTTATTTTTCCCCGGAAACAAAGTAGTTATCCGTAAATATATGGTTTACCTAAAAAGGATCTATCAGTTAAAATAATCAGTAAAGGTAAATAATAAGTTTCCAGGTAAAAGCTGTAGTTATCACATAAAATCATCTGTAACTGCTATGATTTTTGTTAACAAACTAGCGAACACAAAAATTAACTGATAACATTCATTGTTGCTAGGTAACTGATATGATTTATGTTAACAGATTTGACTGCGAGAGGGTACCTGGTTGTGTACGAGGAAATACTTAGGGGAATATGCACGCCGGATGAAATGAGCATACTGGAGCAAACGTCCCTAGGGTATGGCGCCAATGATCAACAGCTTGACCCAACAATGACCATAAACATAGACTCTTCAGAGGGCTCTTCTGACATCCCTCTTACCCAGGCGGGGGCACTAATAACAGGAGGTGATATAAGAGTATCAGAGGAAACTAACCTTGAAGTGCAAACTGAAGATTTTACCTTCGCGTTAGGTATGAGTATTTTATTAATGTATAACGATCAAATTATATGTTAATGAGACACGTATATGTAACCGGAAGGTGTATACACTATTAACTAGGGGCAACATGAAATGAAGTGGAAGAGATAATACGGGACAAGGGGAAGGGAGTAATGCTGAGTGATGAGGAGGTAGAAAGACCATTTCAAATTGGTGCATTTGCAAATTTCCTACTTGGAGATCACCAGCTGCCTGAAGAAAATGCATCAAATATGAGTAATGATCTTAACGTTTATAGAATTACGAGATAATGAATTAGTTACCCGTAAAAAAAATATTTATGCGACAAACTATGCATTTTCAGGTACCGGTTCAGCGACACAGTTGTCACTCGCATTGGGTGTTGACGACCCTGTTCCTGAGGATGACTCTTCATTGCCCTGGATGAGAAACTTGACTCAAGAATTTGACGAGGTGGGGGGTAGTAGAGGACAGAGAAAGTCCACTCAAGGAAACGCTATTATCAGGCAACAACCTAGTGGCATTGAAGTTGGAGGTATCAAATTATTTTTTTAAATTTAAGGATAAGTTTTTACATTCTAGCAATACAATGATTTTCCAAGAAAATAACTTAGTTTACGGTTAAACTAAAAAAGACTCAAACACTTCATGTAGGATGTTTATCGTTTGTTATCAATTTAACAGTAAACTTAACTGTTTACGGAAAACATTAAATTAGCTGCCAATTTAGTATGATGAAATGAATACCATTTTATTTGTGCGTATCAGGACGTGGGGGAGATGAGACAACGGGGGAGCTTTTTGTGGGGAAGATATTTGAGAGCAGAGAAGCCTTCAAACTCCATATGACCCTACATGCCATCACAAACAAGTTTAGGTTCCTGATCAAGAAGTCAGAGCCAGGTAAAATGGTACTACAATGTAGGGGAGCATCGTGTGCATGGAGAGTGTATGCGGCGAAGCTGGGAGGGTCTGCAACCTTCGAGGTGAGGACTTTAGATAACATGCACACGTGTTCGGTGGCTGATAGGTGGGAGTTACGACACCATGCAAATTCCAAGTTTGTGGGAGATATGATTAAGCATAGGTATGGACCTGCCGCTGGTGTTGGACCAAGACCAGGAGCAATTAGGGACATAATAAGGCACGATCACAATGTCCCAATCTCTTACTGGAAGGCTTGGAGGTCACGGGAGCTAGCAATTAACCAAGGAGTGGGTAACGCGGTGGCGTCATACCAAAGCCTCCCATCCTATCTGCAAATGTTGCAGACTACTAACCCAGAGACTGTGGTGGCGTTAGATACAACGACAGCGCCCGAAGGTGCGCAGCGGTTCAAGTACCTATTCTTCGCCTTCGGCGCAAGCATCCAAGGGTACCCTTTCATGAGGAAGGTAGTGATTATTGATGGGACACACCTAAAGGGAAAGTATGCTGGATGTCTTCTGACTGCTAGTGCCCAAGATGGGAACTACCATATTTACCCCATCGGGTTTGGAATAGTGGATAGCGAAAATGATGAGGCTTGTACATGGTTTTTCCGAAAACTGTCGGCTGTAATCCCCGACTCAGAGGAACTAGTATTTGTCTCTGATCGTCACAATTCAATCTACGCCGGGATAAGACGGGTTAGTCACATTTTGTTTGTAATGCATTAAACAAGACTTAATGGCGCACGAGTACAGCAGCGTTTACTAGAAGAAGGCGTATGAAGGTGGCATAAACCCCGTGAGCATTAACCATGTCACCGCAGGCGGATCAGACTCCTTCAAACTGCTCCCGCCCAACACACGCAGGCCTCCAGGACGGCCAAGGAAGAGCAGGATACTCTCCGCCGGAGAAATAAGGGTAAGGAACTCCATTCACTAAGCAGAGTAATAAAGTACCATGTGTATATGTTTCCAATTTAATATTTACCTGCCAAGATTCTTATTAACTGTTAAGAGTATTTTTATCAGCAATATGTACGTTTCAAGAGGAAGAGGACTTGCACAAGATGTGGTTGGGTGGATCATAACCGCGCCACTTGTAAA
Source organism: Eruca vesicaria subsp. sativa (assembly GCA_932364175.1). Taxonomy (NCBI): domain Eukaryota; kingdom Viridiplantae; phylum Streptophyta; class Magnoliopsida; order Brassicales; family Brassicaceae; genus Eruca; species Eruca vesicaria. The sequence continues at coordinate 118,239 of CAKOAT010998557.1, forward strand.
ATGCCCATATAAGAAGGGAAGTGCTCGGTAGTAAGAGGAGCAACGGATGGTAGGATGGTCTTTTGTAGGTCTGATCTGGGGCGACCTTTTATTTTGCTATGTATTATGTTAAACATGTTCCCCAAAGCTCTCCCTTGTTGACAAAATATGTGTAGATCGACAAGGGATGAGAAAAATGTTGCCCTCTAATGTAATATCCGGAACCTGTACTATTCGTATCAGTAATGAAGTTGGGTAACCGCTAAAATGTTTTTTAAACGTTAATATTTTATTGTTATGCGGATAACAAAGTGGTTATATTAGGTGACTTGAGAAAATGAAGACAAACATTATTTGGAGGAAGTAAACAAGATGTCACTCTACATTGAGCAAGGGTAGTGGATGAGAAATGATTGATTAGCTATATCTCTGTTTAAAATATGTTACCATATAATTATTTTCGTAACTGTAATTATAAAATTTAATAGTTAGAACTTGTAGTGTACGAAATATAGGCGTGATCAATAAGGACATAATGCACACTGCAGAAACAGGAACATAGCAGAATAATAAGAAATAGGAAATTATGCAAATCCAACTAAAACACTAATAAGTATGACGGTCAACAAAGGGAAGGAAATTGTTTAAGAAAATATTTTACATCAAGCGAAGTAGTCGTACAGAAGTTGGAGATGACTATTAGGATTGATGTTGCTGCTGATTAGGAGGTGGGTTCTTGGTAATGAACCTGTAGAACTTCAAACATAGCTGCTTAGACGCATCAGGGAGGACTTGTGGGGTTAGGAATTTGCAAGCTTCCAATCCCTTCTGGCAGTGTGCATCAACGTAAAGACAAGTGAGGGCCCCATCATCGGTTAGCGAGGCTGCCTGCGGTTTATGAAAAGTAGAGCCGGAATAAAGTAATGATTTTCGTTGGCCTTAAATAATTGCCTTAACTGTAAATATTATGTTTTACCGGAAAGAGATTTAAAGTCAGTGATGGTGAGTCCAGAGGAATTACCTGTGGAAGTACCTTAGGCCTAGTGATGGTGAATGGCTTGATGGTATATGCGCTAGAGTCAGGATTCCAGGCTTTGATGATATAGGGAAGCATGTTGGCTACTGGATTGAGGTCCTTTTTGATCATAGCGTATGTCTTCAAGGTGACGTTGCAATCAAGAACTTGTATATCCCACGCTTTTATGTCCACAACCACCGCTATCCAGTGTCTCGGATCAATATAGAGAGGGAAATAGATTAAGTCTGCCGGGTTACCTTGAACACGCGAAATCACGTCATCTGTGAACTTAAATTTTGGACGTAACTGGACACCCATCTTGACGAACTTTGGGTAGTTGTTCTTCATAGCAGTAGGGAGGCTCATGTCGAAGACTTTGATAGACTTGCTGGGAACTTCGTGCTCAACAGCCAGGAAGCGCATTATAGTGTTGACAGTCTGCAGAAATATAATGTTATTATAGAACAATATAATTTCATATGTAGATGGGACAAAAAGTTTGAGTCTTACCAGAGGAGACATTCTACTTTTCCTAAAAGCAATGTCCAAAAACTCGGCCCCAGTCAGAGCGGATGGACCATCCAAGTGAATAAACCTACAAAATAATTAAACACGGTTACATGTTTTATTATCGGATAAATAAAATGTTGAGAGTTAAGAGGAATATTTCCAGTAAATCGTTGAAGTACACTCACCCCGTGGGTAAAATCCGCTGCCTCATCTGGTCGAACAATTTGTGAATGTCGGGAAGGACGCGGAATCCAGGCTTACTCTTGGGGTCTAGCTCATAGTCTTGTAAAGCAGATGGGGGTATTGTTTGTCTTTGGGCTCTTAGTGGGTCCAGGGTGTCGGATGATTGCCCAGCGGGAGGAAGCACAACGGTAAGTGGAGCAGGCTGAAGAACACGCTCTGATGCCTCTAATTGGGTGAGGCCAATAGAAAATGAGGGAGACTCAATATCCAGCTGAGATGATTCCCCCTATGAAAATGTCAGATCATAGACAATCAGAAGTGAAAACAGGAAAACAAGAGTAGTAGATGAGACATTGCATGTACTGCTTCTGTGGTACTTGTTCCAGTAGCCGTTTCGACAGTCGCTAGCGTCATTGACCATTGCGCCAATTCCTGCAAACATCAGCAGTATAGTGGTTATATATACCAACTAACAAAATTGTTGTACGTTAACTGAATTTGTAACCGGTAAACTATTAAGAAAACGTAAAATTAAAATTTTCCGGAAAACCTTATCAGAGATAGCTTCGGTGTCCATGGGATCGATGGATGGGCGGTCTCTGAGTTCCTGATTATTGACATTCCCAGTCGGATCACCTTGCATTAGCGGAGGAGTTAGAATCTTATGTTAATTAAAAAACTTGTAAAACTAAAGGATAAGGATTACCATGGATGGTACCGTTGGGACAGCCGGGATTGTGGTCCCAGATGTTGATTTAGCTTCAGGGTTCAAGGGTGATATATTACCAGCATCCTACGTGAGATAGGATTTTAAAAAAAGGACTAGATACCATTTTGTAAAGACAGCAAACCGATTAAATTGTGGTAATAATATTTTTTAACAGTTATCACAGGGTTTAGCGGATAACCTCCGTGGTTAGAATCTCTGTTCTCTCGTGCTCTGGAGGTGCTTTGGTGTTGGCATCTTGCTGAGAGACATTTCCGTCTACATTTGCCTGCTATGAAAGGGTGATTGGTATGTGTTAAGGGGTAGAAAGTAAGTAAGTAGTTGAAGATAAAATATTACCAACCTCTTGATTGTGTGATGATGCTTGAAGGTCATCTAAAATGCGTCTGATGGACTGGTTTACTCGAGGTTCATGATCGTCAACGGCCATCTCTTCAGCGTCTGCTTCAGCAGTCGCTTCCCCATGTCCACTCACCCTAGGGCTTGTTGGGTTTGGCGGATGGCGTGGTGGTACGTCTGAAATGCTAGGAGTAGAAGATGTTGTCTTTCTCAGGTAGTCGACAATGGCCTTTATAACCCCCCTTTTCATCGAATGGATGTTGTCAACAACACATCTTGTGAGTCTTGTCTCCATAGCCTTCATATTTGACTTTAATTGTTGGTCCACGGCCTTAGCTATTCGAGACTCCATAGAGGCAAGTTCTTCGTGAAGCTTCCATGAGACAATGTTGGCAATAGGATCAACAGCACCTTGGCCCGGCGGCGGAACCTCTGATTGCTCACCCATATCCGCGGGAACTTGTTTGTGTTTAGGCTGCTTACCCTTCTGTTTCAGTCCCCTTAACTTTTGAAGCTCGGTTGATGTTATACCTCCCTTGAACATATTGTTATCAAATAGGAACCCTTCGTTGATGAGCTTCACCATACTATCTACGGTGGGATCTTCTTGTTCGTCGGGCCATGAGAAGTCATGTTGTAGATACCACTCCTCGTCAGGGTCGCTCAGTATTGATCTAACAGCCACCTACGGGAACATAATAGATTAACCGAAAATGTTTAATGGTAATAAAACATTTATCTAAAAAGTGCTCACGTAACAGTTAAGAGCAACGTCAACAGTTAACATACTAGTTTCCCGGGAAAGTATTACTTTACGACTAATTATAATATTATCTTTAATAAACGATGATTAACTAATAGCATTGTACACAGGGGTGAGAAACTATTCCATAATCAAACAAGTTTAATACGCATTCATATTCAAAGTCTTAGCAGTAAATAATCGTCAATTCAGTAACAATTATGTTTAACGGTAAAAATATTCTTGATGTCACTAACCTTGCACTCTGAATTGAGTTCTCTCGCATTGCGCGGGTTGACAATAAATTTATCGGAAGATGGCAAATCCTCCGCGTCCCCTTCCTCAACTACATGCGGTGCTTCCTCTTCCGCATCCATTTCACCCTCGCTTTCGGAAAGAACAACAACAACGGGAGCAGAGTGAACCACCTCTTCTTTCAAATCAGGAACAGAGGCGATAAGCACCAGTTGAATGGCTTCAACATATCCTCTTAGGGCAAATGAATCTTGCGCTAGTGAGACTGCATCCTTCTTGAGTAAGTGATTAGCAAGATTTTGAAAGGAAGTCCTTCCCCAAGGGAGAGCGAGGAACTCATCAAGTTCTCTTATCATCTCAACGTGCTCCGGGAGAATCTTCGGAGAGTGTGAGGTTGGGACTAAAATAGAAGCGGTTATTGCTAAAGACGCGATTTTGAGACGAGTATCCTTATCCTTAACCTTCCTTGTCTTCAGCATATCAATCACCGTATCCACACTACAAGACTTGAGCGACCCAAACAAGTCATTCCAATAGAGCTTCTCGTGTAGAGGATTTTTCCTTTTCTTACGCTTTGATTGTGGAACCCTATCACAGTTGAGGACGTTGACGATCGCAAACTCTCTAAGAGATATCCTTATTGGATATCCAGCAAAAACAAGCCAAATCTCGTACAGCTTGCGGGTCTTCAGCATACGAACACAAAAAAAGTGACAGAACGCGCCGGAGAAAGGAGGATTATCATCGAGAGAGAGGACCTTCGAGAATTGAGTTCTCTGGAAAAAGGCTAACTCGTCTTCGTCTAATGCTTCAATTAGTTGCTCTGTTCTTCGATACTTGTAGTAAGAGACGACTCTGTCGCCGACGGGTTCATCACCACAAGCAAAAAATCGTCTAGGAAGGTTGAGATCGGCCATCGGAGAATTTTTAAGAACAAAGTCGGTTGTTTTTCCGTTTAGAAAACAAGATTGACAGTAGTGGGAAGATGGGAAGTTGAAATGGAGAGGGAGGTTACTATTCAGAGTGGTGGGATAAATTTTCTTAGTTATGGAAATTAATGACGAAATTCAAATTTCAAAAATAAAAAAGCATGCATTCGATTTTACTGGAAAACCGAAAGGTTGACGGGAAATAACTCACGCGTGGGTGGCGCTCTGACACAGCTACCCGTAGGCGCGTTAGTCTACGAAAATAGGTGATCAATACACGGAAGGGCAAAATGGTCCGGCGAAAAGCAACAATCACATCAAGGTTAATTCGTTAATTATAGGTGGCAAATAGGGTACTTTAGCCAATTATCTCTTTAGAAAATACTTAACCCACCCTCCTTTGAGTTATTTTCACACGTGAGAAACTATCATTCTTATCAACACAAAGTCTTCTTCCCCATTATTGTTTCTCTCTCTTCTCCAATTTTCTCCATTATTAAGTTCATCATTTTTTTTTTGAAACACTAGTTCACCGTGTTTAGAGCATCTCCAAAAGACACTCTATAACTTCAAATATGAAGTTTTTGGTTCTCCGAAAAAAAATTCTAAAACTTCAAATTTGAAATTTTGAGAAGTGAAACTTCAAATATAGTGTCACTACTCAAAACTTCAAATTTGAAGTTTCATATTTTATTTGCATTTGGATCCTTACAATTATACATTATATTTATAATTCTATATATTTTATGGTTTTATCATTTTAACCCTTCAAATTCCTATCTCGTAAATATTTCAATTTTCTTTTATAAATTTAAATTTTGCACATATTTTTTTATTTTTGTAAAACAACAAGATAAGATTTAAAATAGTTAAATTAAAGATATACAAAAACAATATTACAAGAGTTAATGTGGTATTTTATTTATAGTATAATATTTAATTATATATTTCTATTAATAATTTTATATTTTTGTGTAACATTTTATCATTTAATATGGATGTAATATATTTATATATGTGTTAGTTATTTATAAAAATTATATGAATTTTGACTAGTTATGACTAATATAAGGACCATAATATAAAATACAAATAGTTTTAAAGTTTGGTTTGAAGTTTTGTTTTTGGAGCATAATACATACAAATTTCATATATAGAGTTTTACAAACTCTAAAATAGAGTGTCTTTTTGGAGATGCTCTTAATAAAGTTATTTGCTTAGAGCATCTCCAAAAGACTCTTTATAACTTCAAATATAGAGTTTTTTGCTCTCCAAAAAGAAACTTTAAAACTTCAAATTTGAAGTTTTGGGGAGTGAAACTTCCTATTTGAAGTTTCACTTTTCAAAACTTCAAATTTGAAGTTTCATCTTCTTATTTGCAATTTAGTCTTTATATTTACATATCTTATTTAAGATTCTTAAGTATTTACTTGTTTATCATTTTAATCTTTAAAAAATTATATCTCACAAATCTTAAATTTATTTCTATAAATTAAGCTTTACACATAAAATTAAATAAAAAAATTTAAATAAAATTTATATTATTTTAAAATTAGAATTAGACAACAAGAATATTACAAAACAAACTTAATTAAAATTATTTATACATGAAAACGTAATTATTATAGAAATTTAAATATTACAACAACACTAATAATCTGGTAAATATGTCCCGAAATCTCCAAAATCTTCAAATCCAAACAAGTTTTTCGTAATCAAAGATGGTTGTTCTTGACATCTTTTCGTATGATTCTCTTTTGTTCAGAACGAATGTACACATGAGTACTAATATCACCGATTAGCAATTTTTTTTCTCTTTCACTTCTTTTAAAGCTAACTTTATTGTTTCATTTTTCATTCGTAATTCAATCATCTCATGGAATAATTTGGTATTTTGCTTGTAGTTTAATATTTAATTATGTATTACTATTTCTAGTTTTATATTTAATGTAAAATTTTATTAATTAATATTGATGTGATATTTTTATATATGTGTTAGTTATTTATAAACTTTTTATGAATTTTCATTAATTGTGAAAAATATAAAGACTATAATGTAATATATAAATAATTTTTAGTTAGTTTTGAAGTTTTTCTTTTGGAGAAGATTACTTTGATACTTCAAATATAGAGTTTGTGAAACTTTAAAATAGAGTTCCTTTTTGCTCTTATATTACTTCTATACAAATCTAAAGTTTCAGGCTTTCTTAATCTTTGAACTTGTGAAGTATAAAAGATCCTACGGTTAATGAAGCCTACGAGGAGAAAATGGCAATTCAGTGTGCTTTTCTTAATTAAAGGAGTTTTTTTATTGGAGGAAGAGGACAAGAAAGCCTCCTAGACTACAAACTAGGAGGAAGAGGACGAGAAAGCTCCAGATTCTGCAACTAAAGTTAACAGCGAACCTGTGAAGAAGTGAGTTTTTTTCGATCTGTTTCAGAGAACACTGGTTGACTAGATTTGAAGTTGTTCCGAGATTGCGAAGGCTTCCGTGCTTCTTTGCCTATGAAAGTAGCAGTTTTTATATTCTTCTATTAATTAATTCCCAGAAATTAATAGTTTTTTTTCCTCTTTGTCGCAGAGATTACGATGTATTCGATTGACCGGAGTTTGCCGGAGCTGATGTAGAACTGAAGATTGACTAAACTGGAGCTTCACGGAGCTAATTCCGGACCGGAGCTTAACAAAGTAGATTCTGGATCGGAGCTTGACGAAGCTCTTACCTTGTAACGACAGTGACAAGGACTGGAGCTTGCGTTAGATAATTCACGACTTCCGTTGAGCCTTGTCAGCGAAACTTCACTCGTCGTCTTGTTTTCCACGCCGGTGTGCACCGGAAAAATCAAAGTCACTGTCGTCTACAAGCTCGAATCCATTGTCTTCATATGTTGTCCAAGTTTCTTGTTATTGTTATTTAGGTCCTTCATATTTTGATTATCAAAAATTTGGCCCTGCAACTTCAAAATCATGTTAAAAAAAAAACTAAAAACACTATATACTTTATATAACTGATATTGTACATTAAAAATCTATAAATTAATGGTTTTGCGTTTTGATATTTTATTAAGATTTATTAACTCACAGAATTTTTTTTAAAAGATTTCTATCTATTTTAAAAATGGGATTTATGTATACATATAAAGAATACTTAATTTTATGGTGTGTGTATTTTATCAAAACAAGTTTTATAGTTTTTTTATTTGATTATTTGGGGCATACGGTTAATATAAATGCATTTTAAGTTTAAATAACAAAATAACATTAGTATATTTAGAGAGATTAAAAATAATAGAGATAAATTTCACTATGAATGAAAAAAAATAAACTATGCAATATATTGACTATGTTTCTTAATAATTCACTAATTATTAATTTATGTTTATATTTTATATTTACCTAAGGTTTTAAAAATTATTGCTTTATTATTTTATCAAACTATGCCAATTTTTACACTTGTCCAACTCAGGACCAATGAAATTTACTAGTTTATAGTGTCTATTAGTTTATAGAGTATTAATTTATACATTTTCTACTGTATTTTCATATAATTATAGTGTCTATTAATTTATAGAGTATTAAAATTTAATTCTATATTTGCATATAGACAATATAATTTCTATTGCACGCTTGATGCATATACTACAGTGTACATTCGATATGTTCACTAATATATAATATTATAAAATTTACATATATAAATTTCCATAAAACGTTTACACCGATCTGCACTAGGGTGTACATCCGACTCTACAATACAATGTACACCTTTATGCATACCTATAATATACACCCCAGTGTAGTTGTACATATAACCAGATGTACACTCTAATATATGTACACTAATGGAATAAAAGTTTGATTGTTATTTAAAAAATTACATAAACTACTGTTTTATGTACAATTCTTCCAAAATTTAAAACGTATTTATATTTTTATTTCTATCATTGTCTTTGCCCGAGTGTACACCTCGGTTATAATCTGATGCACACCTTGGTGTACACCCCATGGATGTATTCTAAAGATTATGTTCATTTTAGGTTATCTCATGTTTCTGAACTCTCTCATGGACTCATGTGAATTAAAAGGATTTAATGTTTTTGCACATAATAATATGTTGAATAAATATTGAAATGTTAAGTTATCTTTGAAATTAAGCCTATTTTTTCTCTGTGCGTCAGCAAACAGTTTGTTTCAGTAGTACTGTATATATAACTTTTTTGGATTACAAGAAGCTATTATAATCACGGATCTATATTTGTTGTACTCACAAATGTACACTCGTTGTCATAGGTGTACACCCGGTGTACATCGGTATGTACATCCTGGTGTACATTGGGTGTACATCCTAGTGTACATTGGGTGTACATCCTGGTGTACACCGGGTGTACTTCATGCATGAGGTACACCGAGTGTTTTTCATGGTGTACATCCATGTGTATATCGTGTGTACTTCCTGATGTATTTCCACGTGTACATAAAGTATACATCCAAAATATACACCAGAGTGTACACTTACCGGAATACACTTCCGATGTACACTTCCCTAAATGCACGAGAGTATACATTTATGGTGTACACTTCCTGGTGTAAACTTTATAGTGTACTAATTGTACATGTTCTAGTGTATGCTACTATGTTATGTTTAAAATAAATGGATATGATTTAGAGTGTACGTACAATTTGCAAAGTTTTTTTAAAATCTCAAACTTTATCTCTACAATTTTTCTAATTTTTTTAAAAAAAAATTTAGCACAAATTTCCAATTGTGCATTATAGCCCATATTTTATGCAAATGTAAATGCAATATAAGAACCTAAATGCACACCTAAATAATTTAAATGAACAAAATAATATGTTAAAAACCACTAAAACCCTGAGATATCAGCTCTATAAGGTATATAGTGTTTAAAGTTTAGGGTTTAATGTTTTAAGGTTCTGAATATTTGATTTAGGATTTATGATTATGATTTATGACTTAGGGTTTAGGGGTCTCTAATCCAAAGTTAAGGGTATATTATTTAGGTAAAAGGTGTATGTTGGATGTGTATACTACAGTGTTTAGTGTTTATGATTTAGGGCTTAGGATTAATCCAAGGGTTTATGGTTTAGTGTTTAAGATTTAGGGTTTAGTGTGTTTACTAACGGCGTTAAAAATATCAAACCCTTGGGTAAACCATAAATCTTAGAGTTTAGGATTTATCCAAGGGTTTAGAGTTTATGATTTATCCAAGGGTTTAGGGTTTAGTGTTTTAAGATTTAGTGTTTAGTATTTAGGATTTAGGGTTTAGGGTTTAATTTGTGGTATTTAGGATTTAGTGTTTTACTAACAGCATTAAAAATCTTTTTTTTTAAATCTTTTTTTTTGTGATAACTACTACTATCTTTATTTATTTTTATTTTAATTTAAAAAACATAACATCACTTGGCGAATTCTTATTATTTTGTTTACTTTTTAAAAGATATTGAATATAAAATAATAAAATAATATTGGTTAGTGAACCTAAAAATAATTTGGTATGAAATGTTTGATTGAGGGTTAAGGAGAGTAATAAGACAATAAAATTAAAGCATAACTTTTCCGTTTTTAATGTTCAGAATGTACAAACTTTCAAAGAGAGAGCAATGAAGGTGACTGAATAACAATAAAAATGTGGTTTTGCTTTCCAAGGTGTATACTGAATAAGGTGATTGAATAACAATAAGAGTGTGGTTATGCTTTCCAAGGTGTATACTGAATAATAATAAGAGTGTGGCAATACAATAAATTAATACTAACCCTAAAATTATTGTATCACAAGGTGAATATTGATCGTAAACATGATATATTAAGACCGACCTATAAATCGATAAGAGCCCTCTGCATTATGTAAAGGGTCGTAGGTATTATTGTTTTAATGTTTTCCTTATTTTTTTACTATTCTTTTTAATTAGGGTTTGTTTTGAATTTTGGGTCTTGAATATATGGTTTAGGGTTTAAGAATTTCAAGTTTTTTGAAGGATCATAGTTTAGGGCTTAGTGTATAGTTTTACGGTTTTGAGTATATTAATAGAAAATCAAAATACTAACAGTACACTATGTAAATTAATAATATTAAAAATATAAAATGTAACTTAAAGAAATATTTTAGTGTAACTAGGGTATACATTCTAGTGTAAACCGGGGTGTACACCCTAGTGTATACCGAGGTGTACAACATGTATACCGGGTGTACACCACAGTGTACACCGGGATTGTACACCATAGTGTACACCGTAGTTGTATGTAAAAATTTACACCGAGGTTGTACACCATAGTGTACACGGAAGTTTTAAATTAAACTAAATTTATTTTATTTTCACAATTATTATATGTAATAATTTAAAATTATCTTAAATGAATGAATAAATACTTTATTTTTAATTTGAATCATATAATTTTAGTTGTAATGTTATAAATTTTCTTATATATATATATATAAAATAGATAAAAAAAAATATATATAATATATATATATATGTATTAATCAGATAATTTTAGTTATAATTTTATAAATTTTGATCATAGAAATTTAAATTTGATCTAATATTTCTATAATTTGAATCATACAATTTCTATAATTTAAATTTGAATCATATAATTTAGTTGAAATTTTATAAGTTTGCTTATAAATATATATATATATTATAAATATATATATATATATATATTTATAAGAAAACTTAGAAAATTTCAACTAAATTATATGATTCAAATTTAAATTTCTATGATTAAAATTTATAAAATTTTATTATTTTATAATATATATATATATATATATTTATTTATTTCAATTCTGAATCATATTTTTTCAAATTTGAAATTTTAGAATTTTTCTTATAAATATATATATATATATATTTCTATTTATATTTATTTCAAATTTGAATCATATTTTTATTGTGTATATGTGTTTATTAAAAAGGGTTAGAATTTAAATCTAAAAGTTTGGATAAAAAATTGTAAAGCAAGTTAAGTATTTTGTATGTTTTAAGACATTGGGGCCAAAATGTAAGGAAACAAAACAAATAAGGACTAACAATGCAATTATGAGAAATTTGGCCATTAATGTTCTTCAGTTTCGATTTGAGACACGACGTCGGCTAGGAGGATGCACATTGTCACAGTGAAGACATAGCACGACAGAGAGTGCTGAAGACGCGAAGGAAGAGACGACGCAACACACCAGAGGTCACGATGATCGAAGCTTGTATACCGCGGCGGAAGAGAGGATATGACGGACGTCTCAAGAGCTTAATGTCGTGATGGAGAAGCTTAATTCCAGAGCATGTGAACTTCTAGCAGCTCCAAGAGCACATACACGATAGCATCACTGATCAAGACCTTGACCTCTCACAGATTTAGAACTATCCCAGATTTCAATTTCTGCAGCTTTGCTTCACCTACTATTCTTCCTAGTTTGTCAAGTTTCATATTATTAATCTCTTTTTCAACACTAAGTGCGGTTAACCCACTAACTCTAGAGATAAAATTTTTAAATTTTCTCTGTTGATCGAATCATAAATGCTTGAAGAAGAGCTTCACCACTGAAAATGATATAATTCGGTGATTTCGTTGATTGAAAAGTGGTGTTGACTCAAGTTATTACAAGAAAACGTAAAAAGAATCTCGTACGCTCTAATTTTTATTGTTTTGGAGTTGTAGCGTCATTTTTTTTTTAAATATGTTTACAAGTTATAGGGTTAAAATGCGAAAATTGTCATGAATTTTGTCTTTCTCTTTTAGGTATGTTTTTTTTCACAAAATAAAACCTGGATCAACCAATTTTCACAATAAAAAACTTATCACAACCCATTCAGAAAACAGATTCTAGCAAGAAATGACAACTTCCATATATACAAATTATTTACTTATGTTTGTACAGAGTGCAATTACTCTAAAAAGTGTTAATAAATGCGTGAATGAAATAAAATAAAATTCTGAAGGGGTTTTTGCCAAAACTAACCCACAATTTGGTTTTAACCCCAATACTAGACCCCAACTTGAATCAAATGCAAATCTAACCTAAAAGGGCTATGAAACTACAATATAGTCCTCTGTGACCAAACAAAAAAACAAAAGACATTTTTACGAATATAACCCCAGTAAGTTGTCTGAGTCGGGCTGAGTTACTTTTCAGTCGTCTGGACGACTGAAATGTTAGTTTTCTGGACGATTGAATCTTAAAAATAATTTATAAATTCTGTAAAAAATATTTTCATGAGTGAAAAATTAAAAACATGTAATTATAAACATTTATAAGTGATATAAATTAAGAAATGATAAAATTGATTTGTTTTCAGCATAGATGAGTGGAAGTAGTGAATCATGATATTCTTTGGTTTAAGGGTTTGGCAAACATATGT
>CAKOAT010998668.1:1850-131724 GCA_932364175.1 Eruca vesicaria subsp. sativa
CAGCCATAACAACAGAGAACACAAAGTCAAGAGATGAAGAAGACATGAATATTATTGCAGATAAATATAAATAGGGTTCAGAGGATTCTTCTCTAGAACAAGAGAGATGATCTTCTCCCTTTACAAGTATCAAAATCACAATATCCAAAAGTTCTAAGGTTTCTCCTCTCTCCAAAAGCGTTCTCTGTCTAGGAAAAAAATAGAATAGAATATGTCTGAAGGCCACAGGCGGCTGGGGGAAGAAAATAGAAAGATTAGGGCAAATCCCGAAATTAATTAGGAGTTTCCATAATTTTCGGGAGCAAAGGGGGGTTTGCTCCGCGATAGAGGGAGCAAGCAGGGGGTTGCTCCGCGATGGGTGCTCTGCGATGGAAAACTCTAGTTTTTGCATTCTTTCTTCCATATGCTCCTTCTGGTGCATTCCAACTCGTTCTACACCTGAAATAACTCAAAACACACTAAGAATACTCCAGGAAAGCACAAAAGTGATATGCAAAGTATGTGTGTAATATGTCAAAAACACAACATATCAGTGATGATAAATATATGAATTCTTAAATAAAATTAAGTAAAAATAAAAAAAAAACCTAGAAATTAATAACATTTTTCATATGAAGAAAATAAAATTGTACCGTAAACAATAAAAATAATATATATTATAAAGTGACATCTTCACTTGGTACCTGATTTCTGTTTTAATCGATTTTGTGATTTTTATTTGTTTTTAAAGTTTTTTTTATTTCTGATTTTTTTCTACCAATTTAATTTTGTTTCTAATTCTTGGTCTGATATGAAAACTTTATAAAAATGTTAATATTTGACTAAACTAAAGATCCGACTTTACGTGTGGTGTTTTTCACCTCAGCTTCTTTAATTCATAATCAATCACCTTATTTGTTGTTATTGTCTACCGAAGTCTCAACCATGACCAAGTTCGGAAATGTACGAAACTTTCAATTTCTACAAACATTTTCATCGTAACATTTTAGTTGATGCGAATCTTAATGATTTTGTAATTGTTTTACAATGAATATATTATTGATTAGTTTCATGTAGAAACTTTTAATTTATTAATACAAAAATAAAAATGTAGGAAAAATAAATTAATTAAAAAATAGTGTATAAACACATTAAATAATAAATTTAAAAAATTAGTGTGTGAACGCATTTATTGCCAAATGACTGCAAAGCCGACACGTGTCAATTACAATGTGAACGCATTTATTACAATGCTTCTCTTTTAATATATAAAGGGATGAAATGTTTTATATGGAAAATATGCAAAATTAATTGTTTCCTTAATATGTGTACACAAACCTAAAGTGACATTTATAATGAAATAGAGAGAGTACTTCTTTTCGTAATAATATTTCAATTAAATTTTGTTAAACATTTTAGTACTAAAATTTCATGTTATCGAATTTTATAATTGAACTAGTAATTTTTAATTTTAATACACTAATTTTAAAATATTACTCATTTTAGTACTCAAACTTTTTTTTTGATGAAATTTGAAATTTATTGATCATCATGGGAAAAAACCATATTTACAAAAGAATGAGTTTGTATACTCTACTATCAATAGCTTCTAAAATAACTCATGCACGTGACTGAAACCATCTATGCATTAAGCCACACAGCTTGGGCTTCAGATAGTAATTCATTGAGGAGATCCGGTTCTTCATTGTCTTTTTTATCACTCGAGCTAGCTGTTCAACCGTCTTCACAACCCCATTATGCCGACGATCATTACGTTCCCGCCAAATGAAGTAGATTGTTGTTTGCAGAACCAGTCTCAAGAGAATGAAAGTGAGAGAATCAAACGTACCATTGAGCAAACTCTGTATCATTCTTTCCCAATCTGGGTCAGGGTCTGAGCCAAAAAGATTACCAACCACTCGCAACCATAGTGTGAAAGTGTAAGGACATGCAAAAAAGAGATGATCTCTAGTCTCGTTTGGTTCTCTACAAAAAATACAGTATTGTGTCTGACCCCATCGTTAGTTCGATGACCGGTGGCAAGCCTATCATGTATAGCTATTCAAGTAATGAAAGCATATCTAGGCACGCCTTAGGAAACCAGACAAGCTTGTTCCATCGAACCTCTTCCTTACGACTGCGAAGTTGATGCCAAGTTGCAGAAGCATTAAACTTCTCCCGGAAATCACCATCCCCATACTTCCAACTTACACCATCAGGTTCTGATATAGTCAAAGATAGAAGAAAAGCAGAGATAACCTGAACTAATTCTCTGATGCGCTGGTCACGACAATTTCCACACACCATCAGACATAACTTCACAGACCTTCGCTTCCCTTGGTATACCCAGCTTTTGTGTACCTATCTCGCCTGTGAGCTCAATTATATGGCCATTCGGGTGCCATATATCAGTCCAGAATCTCAAATTTGTCCCATCACTTATGACCATCCGTACGAAACTCTTAGCAAATGGCTTCAACCTGAGTAACTTTCTCCAAACCCATGACCCAATACTCGTGTCCATTGTATCTCAGAACGTCACTCCACGAAGTAGGTAGTGTCTCGACCTGTTTCCCCACAAGGAGGTAGAACAAGATATAAGCCTCCATATAAGTTTCAACATGAACACATTACTAACCGCATTTACACGCCTTATTCCTAATCCTCTCTCTGCGTATGGACAACACACATCCTCCCACGCAACCTTTGCCTTCGACATATTATGAGGGGATCCAATCCAGAGAAAAGCAGAGCACATGCTGTCAATTTCATCTATATAAGCTTGAGGCAAACATAACACAACGCATCCGAAATTTGCCAGACTTGCAATAACGGATTTTATAAGCTGGAGTCTTCCTTCATAAGCTAGAGATTTACTTGTCCAAGAGACAAAACGGTTCCTTATCTTTGATACCAAAGGCTCGTAGTCATTACGGGACATAATCTTTGAGATGAGAGGAAGACCTAGATACTTTATGGGAAACGTCGACAGAGAGAGTCCCACTACTGTAGCTTCATTTTCCAGAATTTGCTTACCTCTACCCACATCAAAGACATTTGAGTTTTCTATGTTTTTCTTCAGACTTGATAGCTTACCAAATTACTCAAAACAAGCAGCGTATTGCGAAGCGGCACCGGGGAACCATTCGTAAATACAATTATGTCATCCGCAAAACTCAAATGAGATAGAGCGACATCCTTACACTGGGGATGGTAGCCAATGAGGTCAGTTGCTGCGGCCTTATTAAGTAGTTTCGAAAGCATATTACTGATCAGTACATAGATAATATGGCGACAGTGAACAACCCTGCCTGATCCCTCTACTACTAGCAAAGTATCCCTCAAGTTCACCGTTAACTGAGACCGAAAAAGCTGTTGTATCTAGGCAACGCATGATCCAGGTGACAAAAAGATCCGGGTACTTCATTGCACGAAGAGTATCCTCAATAAAAGACCAACTAACCGTATCAAAAGATTTCGAGATGTCCAATTTAATCGCCGCCTCGAAGACACATAAGGTTCAGTTCTATTGCCTCCGAGAGAGTAGCTTTGAGCCGTGTAGCCAATATCTTAGAGATGACTTTGTAGATCACATTGCAACAAGCAATTGGTCGAAAGTCAGACATCTTCTCCGCTTCAGTAGTTTTTGGAATAAGAGATAAAAGAGTAGCATTAACACTGCGAGGCATGAAACCATATATAAAGAAGGACTGAACTGCTGTCACAAAATCTTTCTCGATCACAGACCAAGCGGCTTTATAGAAATCCATAGGAAACCATCAGGCCCATGCGCTTTATTGCTGGCCATAGAAAAGAGAACCTCCTTTATTTCATCTGAGAGGACCGGTTTCATAAGTCGGCTTTCTTCCTCTGGGGAGCATTGGTGGTCTATGAGCTTAGTAAGCTCCTCATGTGGTAACCTTATGGAGCTTTGCTGTGAATCATTTAAAAAATTCTCAAAGTGTGAAGCAGCCTCTAGTTTGATATCAGTAGGAGAAGTAAGGATTCTACCATCCTGGGTAACAATTTTCCTAATCATATTCCTCACATTTCTGCTCTGAGTGACTCTATGAAAGAACCTTGAATTTCTGTCTCCAAGCCTCAACCACTGAATTCTCGACTTCTGATAGAAAAATTGTTCCTTAATACCGAGGATCTGATGCTAGTGTTCCCAGGCATTTGAAGCTGCTTCAAATGAGGCAGTGTGTGGATCCTGCATAGTTGCTGTTTGCTTAGCACAAAAATCCTCATAAGCAGCCTTAACACGTCCAGGTAGGTCCCCATATAGATCCCTATTTAGACTTCTCATCTCAAATTTTAATGAATTTAGCTTCTCATGAAACAGCCGCAGTGCAGAGCGTGAATGAAACAGTAGGTCAGCCTCATTCCAGACTCGAGTGACAACTTCTAAAACGCATGCGGAAACACATTGAAGCAACATGGTTGAAGAACTTGAACGGCTTCGTATTACCTTGAATACCCTCCCGGATTTGTGTATGCATACGCATGTGATCAGATACACCACCCGATTCAAAGGTTGAAACGCATGCGGAAACACATTGAACCAGCAACTATTTACCATAAACCGATCAAGCTTTTTACTAATGGGATTATCGTCTTGTCAATTTGTCCAGATAAGGGAAGGTCCAACCTGAGATAGGTCCATCATGTCACAATTCTGAACCACCTTCTGAAAATCTCGAATCGCACCATGATCAGATCTCGTAGCGAGGGCTCTAGAATGTTCCTGCACTGACATAACAACATTGAAGTCACCCTGAATTATCCAAGGGTGAGTAGTACCCACAACAGACAAGCTAATCAATTCCATCTCATTCCATAACTGTCTCCTCTTAACAGCGCAGTTTGACGCATACACAAAAGAGCACAAAAAAGTATCTCCTCAAACTTTATATCTCACCCACTCTAAAATCATCTGTGCACTAGTGAGAACCGGACATATGATATGCTCAAATTAACCTTCAAGCTACTTATCATATAAGAGGTTCGATGTAGTACTTGAGGATCGAATCCACAGAGACCAAAAATTACACTTTATTATTATAGGATCAATTAATCTAAAACAATATGAGGGTTTTAAAATTAAGAAAAGCGTAGAAAGCAAGTAACAGATTTGATTGGGGTTTTCAGATGATAAAAGAATGCTAGCCTAGGGTGAAGGATTGGGTGTCAAACGATCATGAGCCAAACATCTATTCAAGGTTTTATTAAGCGCAAGTCTAGAAATCGAAAGAAAAATATTGATTGACCCATTCTCGTGGTATCTCCCCTTTTAACAATCTGTCTTAATACCTAAACTCTTGTTTGGACTAAAACATGAAGGCAAACATTAAGCACATATTTGATTAGTTCACAAATTTCCCTAGCATCTACTCTCTCTGGCTAGGGGCAAACTGCCCATTCATGTTGTTTCTAGCAACTTAAGCATAGTTGATGATTAGAGTAAACCCAGTTTCAAGCATTAATTAGATAGTTTAATGCATGCAGTAAGCATACACATGAATGGAGACAATCCAACAATGAACCTTATTTGTTTAGCTCGTTGATCTAACACCCTAACACCCTAGACTAACAATTTAACTACTCAGCCATGAACTGAGAAAACACAGTGAATAGAGATGAACAAAACATGTCTGAATCAATAAATAATAAGCAAGAGGGTTTAGAAATCTTCTCCAGGTTGTAGAGATTATTCTCCCTCAAAGATACGAAGTATTGAAATCACAAATCTCCAAAAGCTCAAATATGGTTTCTGATGTAAAAAGTAACGTAGAATATAATAGAAAAGAGGAAAATATATATATGGAGGCTCCTGGCGGCTGGGAGAGAAAAATATGAGAATTAGGGCAAATCCCGAAATATGTTGTAATTTCCTTAAAAATCTCTGCCGCGGGAGCAGGCACTTCAGGCTGTTCCGCTAGGCTACTACTCTGCACAGAAATCTCCCATTTGTACTCTTTTCTGCCTCTTTTAATCCAACTGGTCCATCTTCTATCCAATGCAACTCCAGACCTGTAATGACTTGAAAATGACTAAAAAGACTCGATAAAGACTTAAAAACAATTTAGAAAACATTGTTAGAATATACTAAAAACATCATATATCAATTCCCCCAGACTTAGATCCTTGTTTGTCCTCAAACAATGTCAAGTATTAAGGACATGGAGAAAGGTTTGAAAGTGTGGGAACTCTTCTATTGTTCAACAACCATACTTTAACCTCGAATCCCTGAAGTACAAGCAGTAAAACTAGGACAACACACCCTTATCAAAAACCCACTGACCGCTGTTCAAACCGGCTCCATACTCTGTATCTCAGATCTGAAAAAGTTAAAACGTCTAGATAAAATTCCTTACATTCAATTAGTGGCGTGAGCTTCTCATCATAAACATTTTTCAGGGTAAACAATATAGGTATAAAACATGCCTTTTAAGTGTTTAGGTGGAGCTAATCAGTGTTTAAGGGTTACCATTTCTTTGTAGAGGATGCATGATATCGCACAAAATTGCAAGAGATGATAAATCCATTGATGTCCACAGCCCCTACTCTTTCTTTAGAACAGTCATTCAAATCATCATGATGTCCTTCATTCTTTCAACTTGGTACCCATTCTTTTACTCTATTTTCACAATGGCTCTTGTTTCTTTGAATCTTCCCATCCTTCATCATCTTATTCTGATGAAAATAAGTTTTTTTTTTGTCTATATGAAATAAGAATACTGATGGTGATGGTGACAAAGAAGGAGGTAACATATCATGGTTTCGATGTGCCACTGGTGGTCCTGATTACATTCTCATTCATGTTTCTTCTTAGCATGCTCTTACTTGTAGTGAATCATAAGGCGTCAGAGCAGTTGCTCCCATAGCTCGCCTGTTCTTCTCTTTGAACACTTTCCTGCTGCAGTAACGAGTAAGAGGGTGCGTCGATCCTTTCCGCTCTGGCCCTTTTGCACATATCTGCACATAAGATATTGAATAACAAATGCATGAGGGCGGAATAAAGGCTTTAGGGTTTCAAGGTGGGTACTAGGTAAAGATGAGCTAGCCACTCATGACCAGCAAGATGGATAGAAAGAATAAGAAGTCTTGAGTGTTAATCACGTTAAACCCTAATCTAACTCCCATGACAAGAAGAATTACAGTCAAGATTAGGTTCAAGTTAAATGGAGTTAAGTCTTTCCAGAGTAACCTCTACAAGCTGAAAGCTTCTAGAGAACAAGATGATGTAATGTCAGGGTGTTCCGGGTCCACATGGGTGTCTGTTGCCACTGCTAAGGTCAGTGAATAAGATACCTAAAGCACGAGGGCGGTTAATAAACATCACAAAACAAGATCCTAATTCCCACAAAATTTTGAATGACTCAAACATAAAAACCAAAAGAAATACACGAGTTAGTGTGGGAACCACAATTTGCACTGTCGATTTCCGTAAAATAAGGAAACTTAGGAAATCCCTAATTTTCCAGAGGACCCAGATCTCTGCGAGAGCCAACAACAAGTAACCAAATAAATGCGGAAAATATGAAAACATGATAAAACAAATTTATAAAGAAAATAGATCTTATTTCGAATTCGCGTAAGAGTGTTGCGATCATTACAAGAGATTGGCTTTGGCCGCAGGGGCCATCAGCGAGTTACCTAGCAGCATAAAACCCTAAATCTATTTGAGTCGCACACTACAAGAAAACTAAGAAGTTACTAGGAAATTTTACTAGGAAAATAATTCCTCGTAAATTTACTACGAACTTACTTCGATTTTACGAGGAAAACTTGTTTCCTCGTAAGGTCCTCGTACAGCTACGAGAAACCTATTTCCTCGTAACACCGTAGTAAGCTTACGAGGAAATTACGTGGCAAAAGTCCATTTCCTCGTAACCCCGTAGTAAGACAATTTCCTCGTAAAGTCCTAGTAAAGTCTTACTATGAAATTAAGAGGAATCGATTTTTTACTACGAAATTAGGAGGAACTGGATAGGAAATATCGAATTTAAATCAAAAATGTGTTTTGTACCTACATTTCCTAGCAATTTCCTAGTAAATGCTCAGATTCGAAAATTTCTATAAATACCACAATTGTGATTCATTTGAAACACACCAAAAATAATCATCTATAAGCTTGATCAAACACAAAAAATATTTCCGGTCCGGGAAATATTTCCGAGTTGCGGAAGTGGATGTATTCACATAGAGATAATAACGGGAGGGTGACGAAAGAATTTCTCGAAGGGTTGGAGACGTTTATGCATCAAGCAGATTCTACACCACTCACGCAGGAAAGTGGTAAGATGTTCTGTCCTTGTCGCAAATTAGGCCATCGTGAAAATGTTTGGAAACATTTAATAAATAGATGTTTCATGCCATATTATTATATTTGGTATCAACATGGAGAAGACGATGCTAGTTGTAGGAATGAAGGTAGCAGTAGTAATAGCAATTTTCAGGTTGAACCGGTTGATCATTTGCGTAATGAAAATAGCTATCATCACCAAGAGGAACAAATGGTAGATCGTGATAAGGTTCATAATATGGTAGGTGATGCATTTGTAACTCCTGATGATGATGAAGTTGAAGAACCTAACTTAGATGCAAAAAAGTTTTATGAAATGTTAGATACTGCGAATGAGCCAATTTACAGTGATTGTAGAGAATGTCTGTCTAAATTGTCATTGGCTGCTAGAATGATGAGTATTAAAACCGATCACAATCTACCTGAAAATTGTATGGATGCATGGGCAGACTTGTTTAAAGAGTATTTGCCATAAGACAATGTGTCTGCTGAATCTTATTATCAGATTCAGAAGTTGGTATATAGTCTTGGGTTGCCCTCGGAGAAGATAGACGATTGCATCGACAACTGCATGATTTACTGGGGAGATGATGAGAAGTTAGAAGAATGTCGATTTTGTAAGAAGCCACGATTCAAACCGCAAGGTCGAGGGCGTAATAGGGTACCGTACCAAAGGATGTGGTACCTACCAATCACAGACAGATTGTACCAATCTGAGGAGACTGCTGGAAGGATGAGATGGCATGCCGAGCATACTCAGACGGATGGAGAGATGACTCATCCATCAGATGCAAGAGCCTGGAAACATTTTAACAATGTACATCCACATTTCGCTAGCAATACCCGGAATGTGTATCTTGGATTATGCACTGATGGATTTAGTCCATTTGAAATGTCTGGGAGACAATATTCATTGTGGTCGGTTTTTCTTACACCGTATAACCTGTCACCGGAGATGTGCATGCGACGAGAGTTTCTATTCATGACCATATTAATACCTGGTCCAAAACATCCAAAAAGATCTCTCGACGTTTTTCTACAACCACTGATAAAAGAGTTGAAAGATTTGTGATCAACAGAGGTGAGGACATATGATTGTTCAACGAAAACAAACTTTACGATGCGAGCGATGCTTTTGTGGACCATAAGTGACTTTCCTGCATATGGGATGTTGTCTGGGTGGACTACACATGGGAGATTAGCTTGTCCATATTGTAATGGAATGACAGATGCGTTTCAGTTGAAGCATGATAAGAAGACTAGTTGGTTCGATTGTCACCGTCGATTTCTTCCCGTTTACCATCCATACCAAAAAAACAAGAAATTGTTCAGGCACAAAAGGGTTGTCAGAGACACTCCTCCTCCATATTGAATTGGAGAACAAATCGAAGCGCAAATCGATTACTACTGTGCTCTAGAAACAGCTCCTCGTGGTGGGAATTGACATGTTCCCAGTAATATGCCTGATTCTTATGGTGTTCAGCACAATTGGCACAAAAAAAGTATATTTTGGGAATTGCCATATTGGAAAGATCTTCTTTTGCGCCACAACCTCGATGTGATGCATATAGAGAAGAACATTTTTGAGAACATTGTGAACACTATATTGAATGTCCCAGGGAAGACGAAAGAAAATGTAAAATCAAGGTTGGACTTACACGATATCTGCTCAAGGAGTGAGCTACATATAAAAACAATGGGCAAGTTCCAGTTCCAATATTCAGACTGTCATCAGAAAAAAAGTATGCGTTGTTCAACTGGGTGGCTTCAGAAGTGAAGTTCCCTGATGTGTATGTTTCAAATATCTCAAGATGTGTTGAGAAAGGGCAAACGTTCTCTGGGATGAAGAGCCATGATTGTCATGTCTTTATGCAGCGACTACTTCCCTTTGCGTTTGGGGAGATACTACCGGCAAAAGTACATGAAGCACTTTCAGGTAATTAATTAATATAATACGATGATATGATTAATTTATTTATATATATATATATATACACTAATGTGGATAACTTTTGTTTTTGTAATATATAAGGATTTGGAGCATTTTTTGGGGATCTGAGCACCTGCACTCTTAAAGTGGAAGTTGTCCAACAACTTCATGAAAACATTCCCGTCTTAATCTGCAACTTGGAGAAAATATTTCCGCCTACTTTTTTCGACGTCATGGAACACCTAGTTGTCCACCTCCCGTATGCGGCATTACTTCGTGGACCCGTGCATTATGGATGGATGTATAAGTATGAAAGGGCCATGAAAACTTTGAAAGGAAAAGCCAAAAACCTAGCAAGAGTTGAAGGTTCTATTGTTGCGGGAAGTTTGACGGAAGAAACATCACATTTCACATCGTACTACTTTGCACTGAAAGTACGTACAAGGAAACGAGCTCCAAGAAGATATGATGATGGTGGTGTCGTGCCGACATATATGGAAGACGATGTTCCAGACATCTTTTGTCAAGTTGGGCGATTGGGTGGGAAATTGAAAGAGATTTGGTGGTCGAGTGATGAAGACGTCCATAGTGCACACCTTTATATTCTTCTTAATTGCGAGCATCCATTGATTGCTTATTTTGAAAGGTAAATATATAAACATACACACTTATATATATATATATATATATATATATATATTTCAATATTAAATATATAACATAACATATATGATTTTACAGCCAATTTGTGACCCAAGTCGAGGAAGCAATACCTGGTATATCGACAACTGAGTTAGGCAAAAGGAAAGATCAATACTTTATCAAGTGGTTGAGGAAACATGTATTTATTTATTACTTAAATTGTATGCATACATTACCACAAAGTAAGTCTAATGTTATATTACGTTTTGTTGCAGGTTGATTATGACGTTCCTGAGTATCCCGCATGGTTTCGCGAATTACTTCATGGTCCAGTTGCAAAGGTCACTACATCATCGATGTATTTTACCCGAGGCTATACTTTTCATACCTATGACTATGGTAGACACCGGGCGACAAGTAATTATAGAATATGTGTGAAAGGCGAAACAGATTTCTACGGGATCTTGCATGAGATTTCTCATTTGAATTAAACTTCTCTCTGAATTCTCTTAAGGTTCTCTCTATTTCCTAGCTAGGTGATTAGATTAGGGAATTTAGATTAGGTGGTTAGTTTAGGGAATTAAGATTAGATGGTTAGTTTAGGTAATTTAGATTAGGTTGGTTTACTTTTATAACTGTTTTTAAAATTATACGGGAATTAATGTTTTTTTTTTCTTAAATTTAGATGGTTAGACAGATCAAGATTGCTAAGGCTAGTAAGAGACCTCTTCAAGGGAGTCACTACGGAGATATTTTCGGGCGTCAGTCTGGTCCCGGTTCATCTTCGTCAGCTCCCGGTTCATCTTCGATTCTGGATCCTGACGCTGTTCCCGAGACTCAGGGAGCTTCTACAGTGCCTCGGTTTGAGCAACCACCTCCTCCTCCACTTACACCTCCTCCTCCACCGATCGGGGTTCATCCCGATTTGCAGGTGCCACTGAACGCACCCTTTGCGGTGTACACAGTGGAGGATATTTTGGCCCTTCCAGGCAGAGAAGGGCTGCCAGAGTTAGATCCTATCCGACGGGACGGCCAAAACGTATTATGGTATGTTTTAATTTTTAAATAGTGTTTTTAATTTATTTCTTAATTAACAAAATATTTACAAATTAATCTTATTAATGATTTATTTTGTGTCTTTCCAGGTTTGGTCTTGACGGATGTATCGCAACTGGCGTCACGGACTGTATCAAGGGATACTTTCCCGATGCAGCTCCAAACTGGAAGAAGACGGCGAGCCACACAAAAAAGACGTGGTTCAAATATTTTGCTGGAAGTTTAATTAATCAACTTAATTTATTTTTAATTATTTAAAATTATTAATATTATTTAACTAATCCGTCTCTTACTTTTTCTGGTTACAGCAAAAATATCGTTGGTCTATTGGGATTCACCAGCGGGTGAAGACGGAGTTCGAGGCCAAGGCAAGAGCACGATTGCTCGACATGGTCTACAATTGGAAGTGCGACTTTCAGGTATGGATTTATAAATTATAATATATATATATATATATATATATAGTTTTAAAAATATTATTGACTTTAATTCTAATTATTTTAAATCAGGTGGATGGTTACGAGGACGGGAAACCCGATTGCCTCACAACCACGGTATGGGATGGCCTCATCAGCTATTGGGGGTTGCCGGACTCGGTCAGAACCTCCCACACAAACTCCGGGAACCGCATGACCAAAGACGAGCATGACAACACAAAGATGCTCTACACCACGGGTTGAAAACCTCACGGGGGAGTTCGTTTAGACATGGTAAGATGATTTTTAATAACTATTTAATTTTTATTTTATTTGAATATTCAAAATTAATATTTAATTTTAAAAATTACTTTTAGGCTAAAGAGACATGAGTTCTTCCATCTCTGAAAGACCTTTACGAGAGGACCCACCAGAACAAGGCTGGGCAGTTTGTAGATCCTGCTTCCGAGCGAATCTACAACGAGGTTTTTGCCTAAGTTGACGAACGCCAGACCCAGCTGACTCAGCAGACTGGGACTCCAGACATATTATCTACTCTTGAAGTGGATAAGATTTACGAGGAGATAAATAATTTGTTTTACTATTAATTTTTATTATTTATTTAATTTTTTTCTTAACGTTATTAATATTTTTATTTACAGGTCGCCCATAGGAAAAAGGGGCGTATCGTCGGGATTGGCTCGGTTAACGATGTCCCTGCAGCGACATCGTCCTATCATCAGGAGCAGCACGATGTTAATGCTAAGCTGCGCTCGGAGTTGCAGGTGACGCAGTCTCATGTGAGTTTGCTCACCGAGCATGTGACTTCTTTCACCGATGTCCTCGACATTTTGGCGGTTGGAAACCCACAATTAGAGGAGATGTTGCAACAGAGACGGGAACACGGAGGGCTTCCAACCCAACAGCCTCCACCATCACAGTCACAGCCGGCAACCAACTTTGGAGAGGAGGAGGATTTGGCGAGCCAGGACGATTCCGTTCGGCAATTTCACGAGCACCATCCGTAGTTTTTTTATCTTGAATTGTATATTAAGAATTTTAAAACTTAATTATATATTATTTAGTTATTTATAAAATATATTGTTTTTTATTTTTTATTTGTAATTTGATTTTTTTTTATTTTTTAAAAATATATTATTTCTATTTTTAATAATTTTTTTAATAGGGAAAAAATATATTTCGCAGCAAAATCCTCGTAAAGGTTTCCAAGTAATGTCCTCATAAATTATTCTAGTAACTTCCTCGTAATGCATTACTACAAGCTTACGAGGAATCGGTTACTATGACATTACGAGGAAACCTTATGAGGAGCTTACGAGGAAAAGATAACCACGTGTTTACGAGGAAAAGTTTCCTCGTAAATTAGCTACGACCTTACGAGGAAAATGACTTTACCATGAACGTGTTTCGACTAAACGTGTTTCCTCGTAAGGTCCTAGTAAATGATCATTTTCTAGGAAATAACGAGGAATACTCGTCCTAGTAATGGACGAGTTTTCTTGTAGTGGCAGCTTGATACAAAAGACGAAAAAGATAGAAACAAGTTTTGATTGATTTCAGACTGAACCTTATGAAAGGCTGTTTACGTACCCCTTTCGAGGATCAAGACGAACGTAGTTCAATTGATAGAGCTGGACAAGAGATCGAACTGCCTGGGCGAGTTAGTCTAGTAATTGCATGCCAGTCATAGAAACCGAACTTGTCGAGAATCAAGCCTAAGTTTCTAAGTGCAGAGAGTTCTAACTCTAAAAGTGTTGTAAAAGTTCTTCTTCCTCTTGACTTTGACCTTATTCTTATATAATCTTTCTCTAGGCGGCTGGTCTTTCCTTTTCCGCCATGATTAACCCTTATAGGAAATCTTCTATTTATCTCGATCTTTCCCTTTTTCTTCGGAAAACTTCTATTTTGTCTTCAAACTTGACATTTATCCATTCCTCCGAATAATGGGTAAACCTTCATTATATGTTTGGGCTGGATCTTAAGTCGTGAGTGTGCCTTTATCGCGTTGCCGTTTTATACGATTTACTCAAGGTTTTATGAGAAAACAAGCCTTTTATGATATTTATCGTAAAAATCCAACGGTAAGACGGGTCAATACGAAAGGAGAGATGCTCTGATCACGGTTCAGAGTACGATCGAGTAGAGGAGCATGGATGGCTTGGTTCAGGCGAGCTGGATGGATCAGTTCAGCTCGCCAACAGGCGAGCTGGTCAAGTCAAGCAGGGCCAGCTCGACTGTTGGCGAGCTAGACAGGGCTGTTCAGCTCGCCAACAGGCGAGCTGGTCAAGCAGAGCCAGCTCGCCTGTTGGTGAGCTGGACAAGGCTGTTCTGCTTGCCAACAGGCGAGCTGGTTAAGCAGAGCCAGCTTGCCTGTTGGCGAGCTGGAAAGGTCTGTTCAGCTCACCAACATGTGCGCTGGTCAAGCACGGCAAGCTTGCCTGTTGGCAAGCTGGACGGTTGTTCGGTTTCGATATTTTCTTGTTTTCTCTTTTTTGATTATTTCATACTTTAATACGAGTTTTCCGTAACTTCGTATCTCTGTAGAAAGCCTATTGTTTCTTGTACAGCTTTTTTCGGGACTTTTAGCCATTGATTCCGTCGTGACCGATTTTGACCCCAACAGTTAGCCCCCCAGCTCGTTAGAACCTTGAGCTTCTAGAGTGAGGTTCTAGCAAGTGATTAGACAATTTTAGGCAAGTTAGGCAAGTTAGGCAAGTTAGGCGGAATTTATGGTTGAAAAGTTCTGTTGAAAGTGGTCTTCCCACTCTCATTGGAATGGAAAGCGTTAGGATTGGGGCTGCGGCTAGTGAAGGCTTTGCCTATGTACCCTCTTAAAGAGATCAAGAATTTCGTAGTTTGTCTCAGAGTTAAGGTTCGTATGACCTGTTTGCCAGTGAGACTTTTACAGTCTAGTTATGCGTGGAGATTATCGAACATGGCTATATTGATGATGTTTTGTATCAGCCTCGAGACTTGCCTCGTAGGCTGTTTGCTTTGACCAAGTGTGGCCATTATATTTTAGGACTGGCCGTATGCAGTTTGGAGTCCGTGCTGCTTTGCGGCCATTTTTTTTTTAAATTGTATTTTGCGTTTTAAGAGCAAGTTTGTATTCGTATGAATGTGGAGGGAAGAATATGAGTTTTCATCTCATAGTCTAACTCTTTTATTGTAGATCGCACTATTCGTTTCTCGTCTTAGGATGTTTAGAATCTCGTGAACGTTTAGATATGGACGAAGAGACATGCCTTTAGGATCTCATTTCATTCCTTGAGACGTTAGAGACCAATGTGCTGGGTTTAGGGTAAGACCTAGGTTTACTTTTGGTTTTAAGGCTTTGCCATGACTAAGCAGTGTTTGTTTTGTCTGTTGCGATTTTAACCTTATTCCATACCGATTTAAATTCTGCGATAGGTTCTCGGCTTATACGACTTGTCTGGTCGGAATCGAGCATCCCCGAAGGTGCTGACCAAAATTTGGATTTCTTTATTGCGCTATTACCCTTGTGTCGGTGTATGAGAGCTATCTCTGCGAGATAACTTAAGTTTGTTTAGGACTGTTGCGAGTTTGTTGTGATCAGCAACAAACTTAGGTGGTAGATGTTACCGTTGCTTGGACCTTTGCGAAGGATACGTATCTTAAGAATTTTTGTATTTTTTATAGTCACGGTTGGACTGTTGGATCTTCCAAGAAAGTGATTTTATCGAGGAAGGTATTTTTGTCAAAAAAAAACTATTCTTCAGGTGTCTTCGACGTCTCCCAATGCCGAAGATTGGCTTTTCTTTCATATGTCGCGTTTTGTGTTTGAAACGTTCGCGGGCTTGAAGATGTTACGTGGTGTTGCAAGGGTTTTGTCTTAACCCAGCTTTGCAGGAACACTTTGGTTTGTTTGCGGATATTTGCAGCCAAAACTTATGTTCCTGTGTGGATGTTAAGTAGTTTGATTCACGCTAGAGCAATTAGTACCGAGGGGTCGCGTAAGTTTGTTCCTGAAATGAAGCGTCTTTAATTACAGTGCTTTGTGAAGTGTTGACCTTTCGAGACTTTTTTCATGTTTTTTAAGGATAAATCATACGGCTTCAGGAGCTTTGTTATGAGTGTTTTCTTACACGTTGGGTTTTGTAGGCAACTTGCTTCCAAAATAGAGTTAATTGTGAGAATGTAGAGCTTAGTTGATTTTCGACAAGTTTACATTGTTCTGTTGAATGTTTTGGCTTGGCGTGAAGGTTGTATTCAGCCGCATAGCCAAGGACGTAGTTGGTAAAGTATTAGACCATGACACCTTCGTGCTATCAATAAGGCTGAGTCGGTTTGGATCGCCCTTAAAGGGGATACTGTAACCTAGCTCGGCATCAAAGTGAAGCATGATCAAACAAGGACCAAGTAGCGTTTGTCGAAATTGATATGCCAAGTATGTCTGTGGTCGTAGAAAATGTTTTTCCGTTTTAGGTTTGATTTATACAATGAAAATTTTGTATAATCTTTCCTTTATTCGTATGGAAGTTGTTTCTTTTTTACCCAAGGGAGACAGAACCTAAGAAGCTCGATGCAGAGCCCGTGCGGAGTCAGTTGCGGGGTAGTTTCATTCTCGGATGTAATCAAGAGGAGTGAGAGCGGATGCTCGTGAACCGCAGGGCCAAAGAATGAGATCTTTCAGATCGTGGTGCGAGGAAACAAAGTTTAGATTGGTCGTCCAGTGTCAGATCGTATAGCTTGTTTTTTTGCTATAAGGAAAGTACTTTGTGCAAAGCATGTTATGTTTACTTTTAAAATTTACTTCGTACGTCAAGGTCTTTGACAATACAAAGGATTTATTTCATAAGTAACGGGCGACGAACTTAGTAAATTGACGCGGCGTATGGAGATGTCAAAAATGTTTCCGCGAATTTTTTGAGAAACCTTTCTGCTCTGTTTTCGATTCTTCGGTGATAGTTTTTTGGAGTCATTCATGGAGTTTTACAAAAGGTTATTTCACCGAAATCTAGTCGTAAAACGTTTTAGCGGGTTTCTTGAGTGGAATGAATTAGTTGACCAACAATATTATCACTCGGCAAGCAGGAAGACGTGTTCTCTATTGCTGCTACTTGTGTTTTTGATTGTTCTCTGTCGCAGATATTTCATTCCGTGACTTACTTGGTTTAATGGAAAATGAGAGCAATGCTTTGATACCTAAAGATTTCTCGTATAATTTTTTTGACTCTTATACAGAACTTGTTTTATCAAGTTAGAAAAGATCTTTATGACTTCGGCAAATCATCGAGTTCTCTAAAGTTTGGCAGAGGTTTTCTAAACGCATGATTGCGATAAGAGATGCTGTATAGTCCTCGAGATTATTTCCGAGATGGTTTGGATCAGTTCTTAGTGTCTTGACGAATCTTAGATTGTCGTTTTCTTTTGGGATGATTTTGACAAGGCATCGCATTGTCCGAATATTTTTCCGCCTATTTTTGCGAGAGTTTGTTTTATAGAAATCATTTTCTTGATGCGAGGAAAAATGTTTTTTGAATTATGGGAGTATACGAGTATAGTATACACACCTACTCCTCTCTTTTTTTTAAGATGAAAGAAAACAGATGAATTTCTTTTGAAGGATTGGGATGATCGACAATCTGAATCGATTAAAGACCACACGGTGGATTGATGATGACTTGGAGGATGACTGTTTTACCAAAATTTCTAGGAACAAGTCGGTTTTAAGACGACCCCGGTGTCTCTAGTTCCTTCTTTCTTTAGGAAATGAGATGAATGCGTGGCGATCGTTTCTCGGTTGTACGTGAGATTGGATCGGTTTGCGAGTTCTTAGTTTCATCGATGATTTGATCTTTGACAAAATACCAATAAGAATATCGGAGTGAGGAAGGGATTTCAACATCGGAGTTTATGTTCTTGTTTCTTCGTACTGCTGGTTTTACTTAACTGACTAGGTGTGCTTCGTATATTGTTGAAAAATCCATCACACGTTTACGATTAGATGTTTTTGACTTAACGTGGCAGGATTTCGTAAAACCGGATTGCGTTTATAGAGTTCAAATCTCTCATCAGTTTAGGCAACTTTGGTGTTGAGTCAACCGTTTCCGTTTTAGACGATCTACTCGAACTTCTACGAGAAAGCAAGTCTTTGCGTTTTTTTTATATATCTTAAAGTTCCCACATTTACTCAGATTGGGACGAAACGAAAAGCATTTCGGTTCATTCGAGATAGAAAAGTTTTGATCTGTTGAGCTTGTCCAACACGCCCACTGGTGAGTCGGCGAGTATAGTCCCAATTCGTCGAGCTGACTTGTTTTCGTCGTAAAATCTCAACGGAAACTCCGATTGAGACAAAACGAAAAGCAGTGCGATTATTGTCTGGAGTACGATCATACTTGGCCAACTCTCCATAGTCGAATTTGGATGGTGCGGACCCTCAGGGAAAAGTCAGTACCTCGAAGTTAAAGGCCGACCAGCTCGCCGGCTGGCGAGCTGGTTTGAGCGGTCCAGCTCGCCAAGACGGCGAGCTGGTTTGAACGGTCTAGCTCGCCAAGACGGCGAGCTGGTTTGAACGGTCCAGCTCGCCAAGACGGCGAGCTGGTTTGAACGATCCATGATCTACCATGGTTTTGAACCACTTTTAACCATGGTATTGAAATGATTTTATAATATATATGTATGTTTTGGAGTCTACTAGGTATGTTTTCAGGTTCAGCAGCATTTTGGAGTAAAGTGATGATTTAGGTGCCCTTATGGAGCTTAAAGGAAAGTTTTCCCGAGATGACTATGAAGATCAGACAACAAGGTCGATATCCAGAGATACATATCGATCGATACACATCCTGTGTAATCGATCAACGACGCTTCCGTAGAAGATGACGAATCGAGATACTCCATCGATCGATGTACACCTTGTACCATCGATCGATATCGAGCGTGAAGAACAAGTTTGACTCAGCCGACTTGAAGCCCAAGTTCTCTCAATATTAAAAGATTGCCCCTAACAAATTTTTAACCTAATTGAACTCATATTTATAGTTATGCCTATGTGTTTTGGTAAAGTGTGCTTTTAGTGCCTTTGATTGCTTTTATTCTTTTATGCTTCTTAATACTCATATTTCTTTGAATTATAAAAGTATTCTTTTCATCTTATTCTTATTTTCATCGAAGGTTATAGAGTTTTAGATTTAAAAGAATATACAAAGAGATTTGTTATTCAAAAGAACCAAGTGTTCAATCTTCTAATCTTATGAATTTCTATTATTACCTTGATGCTATAATCACTTAGCCATGTCTGAGTAGATTCACTTGTTAGATTTGGGGTTCAAATAGTTATGAGGGATTAGCCCCAACTATGGACTGTTGAGTTGTGATATTCATTATCCTGATGAACCCTAATGCTTACTCTAGAGTAGCTAACTAGAGTATGATCATGGAATGATTTAACTTGTTAATCATCATCCTGAAATCATTTGGCATAAGCTGAGATCCTCTAGGGATGAACGAGAGCCGGTCTATGATCTTGGTGAACACATATTCAATTTGATCTGAAGCTATATCAATCGATACTCCTATAAAGTAATCGATCAATGGCTACCTATATCGTCTGATCTCGCTGTCAAAGCATCGGTCGATATTGCCGGCAGTCAGATCAATGGACGAGTCTAGATAGCGATTGCTAATAAACTTATCTAAGAGTTGAAGTTCTTTAATATCTTGCAAGCAACTTATAAAGACATCTGTAGCATTATAATCCTGATTATCTGAATAGCAACCTTGAATCTAACAACTTTCTTTTATTGTTTAAAACCTAAACCAATTCTCTTGAGCAAATCACCATTGCTCACAACTGCAATTTACTTTTAAACTTAATCAACCTAGCATAATCACTAAGGATTATATCTTTTGTGTTCCGTAGTTCCTTGTGGATTCGATCCCTAAGTACTACAACTGAACCTCTTATTTGAGAGAGTAATTCATTCCTTAAGGTAATTTGAGTAATATCGAATTTGGCGCTGTTTCCGGGGAACTTTGATCGCCATTAGATTTAATCTGATTAGGTCTAGGTTACTTGTTACTGCTTAATCATCTTATGACAGAAATTTTTTTTTCTTGTCTTTTTCAGGTACATGCCCAACAGTACTAGAAGCAACAAGAATAACCAACTTGTGTACTCAGAAGACCCCCACAGTTTGGAACATAGCATCCACAGAGACTTACGTTCAGCATCGATCGACATCAACAACCGTTCGTCGACCGACACTTGCTTACCACAGTCGACCGAGACACCTTCTTCGTCGATCGATACTTGCACCTTTCCATCGATCGACATTAACAACCGTTCGTCGACCAAAACCTTTCACCCGACATCTATCGATATACCTCATCTTAAATCGATCGATACTTACCGGCGAGACATGGTAGGGACTATTATTCTCACTACTGATGAGAATGGAGACCTGCGTGATCAAGATGGTCACCTGCGTAATGCAGCAGGTCAGAAGCTGAATGCTCAGAAGGAGATCATTCCTGAGCAAGAAACTGCACCTACATACCTCATTCAACTCGTAGAAGAGGCTAACAGAGCTAGAATTTTGGCTGACTACAACCGTGCGGATCAGTTCTATACCAACCGATCAGCCATCCGCTCTCCTGCTATTCAGAGAGGAGATTTCGAGCTCAAGCCGCAGTACTACACACTTGTGGGACAAATACCCTTCTGTGGGTTGTCCCATGAGCATCCTATGGACCATCTGGAGAGGTTCGAGGATCTCATAACTGTCATAAAATCCAATGGAGTCCCTCAAGACTATCTTCTCTGCAAGCTTTTTAAATACTCTCTATCCGGAGAAGCTTTGCACTGGCTGAGACAACTACCACCAGGTTCTCTCACAACCTGGAGCGACATCAAAAACGCATTCCTGCGTAACTTCTTTGATGACTCACGTGCTGAAGAATGGAGGAGGAAAATTGTTACATTCACACAGGATCCTGGAGAATCATTTAAAGATACATGGAACAGATTCAAATCCTACCAGCGAGATTGTCCACACCACGGATTCAACAAAGTGCAACTGCTCTGCACCTTCTACAGAGGCATCACTTTGAAGTATCAGATGGCTCTTGATACAACTAGTGAAGGCAACTTCACCACTAGGAATCCGCAAGAAGCTGTGAAGTTAATTGATATCCTAGCTTCAAGAAATATCACAAAGAACACTGTGAAGACAAAAGCTACATCATTCCTTGGGAATGAACAAATTAATGAAGTGCAAGCACAGCTGGATAATGTTCAGAAGTTACTAAACAAACAGATATCCTCAGTGGAGGATGCAGAAACTGTAGCTGAAGAGGAATACACAGAAGAAGATGTGAACTAGATCAGTGGAGCTGGATTTTAGAGGTCTGGTAACCAAGGAGGATACAAAAACTTCGCAGGATAGAAAAGCAACTTCAACCAGAGTTCACAGAAGCCTAACAACTACAGCAGCAGCAACCTCAACAATAACATGAGTTATGGAAACTCATTCTACTCAAATCCACCCCCACCCACCCAAGACAGTAAACTAGAAGAGATGCTAAACAAGGTTCTGGAGAGTCAGCAGAAACTTCAGATGGACTTCATTGGAAAGATCAACTCCGTCTACACCAACCTCAACACAAAGCTTGATGCCTTAAGCACCTATGTGAATAAATTAGAGAATCAGGTGGTTCAGACAGGAGAAGCACTAAAGAAGCAAGAAGCTTTAGCAAACGGAATAGGAGAGTTTGCTAATAACCACCATGTGCATGCCATCCTGGATGACGACTTTTGGGAAGAGGTGAAGCATGAGAAGCTGCAAAATTCTGACGATGAGAGGGAAACAGACATCGGATTCGACATATATCGATCGACACCGTCTAACCAGAATTGATCGATATCACCGCTCGTGAAGAGATCAATGGATTTCGAGGAAACCCCTCAAGAGTGTAGTGCCGTCAAGATTATGTCACATGAAGCCTTCACAGCACTACACCCACATCTGCCCATCCCTTTCAGAATCAACACTACACCTATCTAACGACATACAGACTCACCCATCAATCGATACGAAGCTAGAGATATCGACCGACATACTCCAGTTGTCGCCCGATATACAGTACCCTACGTCAAGTGCAACTTCCAAAGATAGACGTTGCACGACTTACTACACTCTGGGAGAAGTCTATAACTCTCAGTAACTTTCCCACCGCCATCATGAAGAGACCCACAGATATCTTTGAGCTCATGGAGATAGAAAACGAAAAACATGGAAGAGTTCTCAGAAAAAAGGAAAGAGAAGATTCCCAAACCTTATAAAAGGGAAGCTAATGAGAAAGAATTGTCAAGCTTCAGAAAGAGAGTTCCGAGAATACCTAAAGAGAAACCCTTTGAAGAAGCCTACTTTTCACACATATTGTGGATGTTTTTCAGAGAAACCAAGGAGACAGAATAAGACATCAAGAGAATGTTTCACCAGGTCAGAGACAGTCTAAAGAAGAAAATCACATTGGAGAAGAAGAGCGATCCAGGGAAGTTCACACTACCATGTTCAATAGGAGGTGTTGAGTTCCCTCGTGCTCTCCGCGACACAGGATCTGGAGTTAGCATCCTACCCAAGATCATGGCAGACCATCTAGGTCTGAAGATAGAGCCTACTGAAGAATCTTTCATCTTCGTGGATTGTTCTCAGCAGAACTTTGGAGGAAATCTTGACGTACAGATTGGAGATACCCTAATTCCTACAGACTTCCACGTCCTGGACATCAAGCTCAACTTCAAGACATCTCTACTGCTTGAAAGGGCCTTCTTAGCAACAGTTGGATCTGTTTGTGACCTGAAATCCAATAAGATCTGTCTAACCCTAATTGACCATACCATCCACTACAATCCGGTCCAAGTCATCAAGATTCCAAGGACAGAGAGCTCAGCACTCGTAGCAACTTGTTTATGTGCCCACTAGTATGATTCAATGGCCGAGTACAAGACAGAGCAACACATATCAACCGACGGAAGCCTTCTTCTATCGACCAATACCAGTCAACCAGAGTCGACCGACGAGCATACCTGGTCATCGATCGACATGCTATTCCAAAAGATTGAAGGGGAGTTTCCAGACGGCGATTTTAACATAGATGATTGGGAGAACGATCATTACATGCCAGAACAGGCTAGCATCAATACTCAGGAGGAGTATGATGACGATTATGCAGAGGAACAAGCCACAGAGTACAAATTTCTTCGGGAAGATGGAGAAAGACCTCCTCTACCGTCCTTCATATTCAAAGCATCAATCGACAGAGACTACTCTCCATCAACCGATATGCACCAACCAAGATCGCTCAAAAGACGTTTCGAACCACCGAGCGACAACCCCTACCATGTACCAATCTTCGTCCCACATGATGGTGATACACAAGAGGGAGACTATTCAATTGGAAATTGGGAAACCAATTACCACGAGAATTTCGCAGTGGATACAGCACCACTGACACATGGGAACACACCAGAAGCAGACGTATCGACCGACATGGAACATCATCAATCGCTCGACACGTTCCTCAACCAATCGACCGATGCACATGCCGTATTATCGACCGATCATATCACTACACCATCCGAGGTACAAACACATAACTTCGATTTTACCTTACTAATTCCGGATGAGTTTGGTATTTTCGGGGATCCAGATGGCCATGCACGAGCAATGGATGGAAGAATCATTCCAATCTCCAAAGAAGACGTTGCAGACATTCTTCAGATGACCAATTGATCAGTCAGCCCCTTCGCACATCAACCCATCTATACGAAAGATCAGCACCAGCAACAAACAATTCAAGATACCTCAGACAAGAAAGATGGTGTAGGAAATATTCATCTCAACTCAGCCTATCCAGAATTTCAACAAGCATCAATCGATACGTGGAGACTCACATCGAACGATATACGTCGGGAATTTGGGAAACGAGCTTTCAAATTCGGGATTCGTCAGTTCTTGTGGGAAATGAAAGACGAATATGGAGTCTACAGAGATGAGCATGGTTTCGCAAGAGGAGTAGATGGAGACATCATCCATGTTTCCAAAGAAGATATGGGGAAATTTCTGAATAGAGCCTCAAAGATGGAGCGCTCTTGTTTCTTTTTACCAGAACACGCTGAACAGTTTACTAAAGGAGTTCCAGTTTGCAAGCTCTACACACAAGCAGAGGTCACGTACATGATCAATGGAAGAGTTGGTGAACATAACTGGGAAATGGCATCACTTCAGTTTGAACATGAAAGAACCACATCATCACTTCAAGGAGAATTCAATTGGATTCAGACTGCCAATGAATTAGTTCGCAAAGAGAGGGACGCCCTGCAAGAAGAAGTGAATGCGCTTCGCGAAGAACTGGAATCTCAGAAACAGCTATTGATCGATGACCCACCCAGCACATCGACCGATATTAAAGCACCAGACTTATGTACTAGAGAAGAACTTGAGGAAATAACGAGAGATATCTACAAAGCTATTGAAGCCTGTGGAGACGAAGCATACAGATTACTCGACAAGATGTGGTTCCCCGTACAGAGTGACGTTCAAGGATTGGAATTCACAACAGAAGGAATTCAGAAGGAGATCGAAAACATTCAGAGATAGCTCGCAAACCGACCTGCACCATCCGCATCGATCGACGTGACACTCAGCCCATCGACCGATAGACATCCTTTCAAATCGACCGATACAGCCACACAAATATCGGCCGATAATACCTCTTCCCGTGTGAAAACCATCCAACACCTCGACACAATGTAGCTGAGTATTGATCTAGAACAAACCTACAGCAATATCGGACAACATGAGTTCAGCATTGCGAGCCTTGGGGAGTGGCTACAAAGAATTCAAGATGAGGTCCAAGGGTTG
The DNA here is from genome assembly GCA_932364175.1 of Eruca vesicaria subsp. sativa. NCBI lineage: Eukaryota > Viridiplantae > Streptophyta > Magnoliopsida > Brassicales > Brassicaceae > Eruca > Eruca vesicaria. The sequence continues at coordinate 27,093 of CAKOAT010998668.1, forward strand.
AAAGCTAGTATGACCAGAAGCGAGAAAGCCACAAGAAGCTTCTTAACTTCATGGTTTGGAGAATCACAAGACAAGGAGGATACTTGTTTCCCAACAAGTACCTGCAATTCACATCACTAGCCACCATACCTCCATAGTCAAGCTAAATGACTTTAACTAAGCGCTGAGTGGGAGGCAACCCACTATTAGGTATTTTCTTATTTAGTTTTATCTTATTTTTTAGTTGTTACTTTCGTTTTATTAGTTTCAGAAGAGATGTTACACGATCACTACCTCCATCGACCGATACGATACTGTCGACATCGATCGATATAGACTTATTCATAACGATCGACGAAGGCGACTCACCATCGATCGATACGAATTCCGGTCAGGTATATCGTTTACAATTTTTGATATCAGTTATACATAATTTATTTATGCCCTAACTCCGACTGGTTATACACTGAGGACAGTGTATGATTTAAGTCTGGGGGAGTGGAGATAACTGATGCTACTTTACCTTTGGATCTCATTAAATGTTTTCAAAATTGGTTTTATTGAGTCAAGAAGGGGACAAAGATATTTCAAAACGTTTTCTTTTTATCTAACCATTCTTTAGCACCATTCTCAAATTTGTTGATTGCAGAAAGTACTCTAGATGGTAAAGTGGATCAACGGTCACCTATGACAACACTTTTCATGATTGTTTGGAAGAACCAATGCTGATTTCCAACCTAACCTGACATTTATTGCTTGTTTTGGGGCTTGGTATACAAGGGATCGGAATCCTCCTACAAGTCTGGAAGGTAAAAGTCTTGATAATTTTGGTTTCCTTCTCCTTCCTTTGGCATCCCATAAAAAAATAAAAGATTGAGATGATTTCCTGAGAGGCAGAGGGAGAGGTACATTACCCATGACCCCATTGTTCTAATTCAAAGGAATAATCAAACATTGTGGAAGTGAGGGAGAGGTAAATTACCCATGACCCCACTATTCGCCTACACTTTGTCAGAAAAGGCTACAAAAAGTAGAAAGATCAATAAGATGAACATTTGTTGTTCATTGGGATTGATATAAAAGAAAAAGAAAAATGTGGGATTCAAAGAAGGGAGATATAGGGAGAAAAGAAACCAGAATGAGAATGCCTGAAACTTGCTTGAGTTGAATCCAAGTGTTCCTTGATCGGTACTCACAAGGTAAAGCCTACACTTTTATTTTATGCATAAATTAAATCAGTAGAGGGGATAGACAAACAAGATTGCTAAGTTGATTGGCTAGATGAATTTGGTTGGTAAGCTAGGATATGGTATAATGTACTTCTGTAGTTGATAGATATGAGATGTGGCTTGCAACAAAGTAGAGGTGATGATCTTAAGTTAAGATTTGATTGAGTCTCTCCTGTTTCTTTTTTAAACTTCTTCCAAAGACTAACTATTGTGTTTGCTTGAGGACAAGAAAAATGTTAAGTCTGGAGGAGTTGATCTACCATGGGTTTGACCTACTTTTAACCATGGTACTGAAATGATTTTATAATATATATATATATATATATATATATATATATATAAATATATGTTTTGGAGTCTATTAGGTATGTTTTCAGATTCAGCAGCATTTTGGAGTAAAGTGATGATTTAGATGCCCTTATGGAGCTTAAAGGAGAGTTTTCCCGAGATAACTATGAAGATCAGACAACAAGGTCGATATCCAGATATACATATCGATCGATACACATCCTGTGTAATCGATCGACGACGCTTCCGTAGAAGATGACGAATCAAGATACTCTATCTATCGATGTACGCCTTGTACCATCAATCGATATCGAGCGTGAAGAGCAAGTTTGACTCAGCCGACTTGAAAACTAGTTTTTAATTTCTTATAAATTTAAGTTTTATACATAAGTTTAAAAAAAAAATTATAATATTTTAAAACTAAAATTAGACAACAAAAATGTACAAAATAAACTTAATATTAGTTTATAGTTTAATACTTTAAGAATAGAATTAGATAACATGAATGTAGTATTTTCTTAATATTTAACTATGTATTTGTATTTATATGTCAGTGTAATATTTTATTAATTAATACTGATGTATAATTATTATACATGTGTGTTATTGATAAAAATTATATAAATTTACATTAACTATGAAAAATATAAGGATTACAATATAAAATATAAATAACTTTGAAATTATGTTTGAAATTTTAATTTTAGAAAAGAGCACCTTAAAACTTTAAATATAGACTTTTGGAAAATTTAAAATAGAATTTTCTTTGGAGATGTTCTAATAGTTTAAAAAACAGAGAGAATACTATTTATAAATTAAAAAAAATTATTTATTTTATAGCTAAAAATTACAAGAAAATTATAATTTGTAGTAAAAATTATGACTTTCGACTCTTCCAATTCTGGTTCATGCATATCATCAAGAATTGATTACGTTCGACGGATGATGAACTAAGTTCACACGCAGAGATCAACCCTGACTTTTGTTGAACACGAATCAAACAATGGAGTTCCAAAGATACCGACTACACTGCGGCGACCATATATGCAACTCATTCAAATTAGGGTCAAACAATATATTAATAAGCCTCGTAAACTTTTTTCTTATTTTCACGGATGCCCATTAAGTGTTTAGTGCAGTGTTAAGCTGTATTGGAAAAGACTATGAATCTATCTGTGGCCCGTCTTATTATACAAATTGATTAATGGATATGCTTGATTCTTTCATGAACTCATTTGGATGTATGCTCTCAAGTGAAGGTCTGAAGTTTTGAACCGAACCAGAACTTTTGTTTTATGGTTCATATCCCTTATATATTAAAAGAGAAGCATTTTGCATTAAATGTTTTCACACTACCTTCTCACAATTTATTACCTTATTTACTACATTCTCACAATTTATTACCTTATTTACTACATTCTCACAATATATTACCTTATTTACTTCAACAATTGTTTACCTTATTTACTTCAACTATAAAACACACAAGATACTTTAAAACTACAAAGTTCAATATCGCGTGAGATAAGTTCGGAGGCAAGTGAATTGGCTTGAGGGTCGATGTCAAAGTTCTGGAACGTCGTTATTTGGGAGGTGAGACGTATCTAAGATGATGGATGTGAAGGGCAACGTACCGGAGCCCATGAACGCGATCTTGGTTTGGACATGGCTCGTGTGTAGCGTGAAGAGATTGAACTCAACCTTGCTAAGTTTGAGGTAGTTAGTGTACTGAGGATAGATCTAAATGGTGAAGTGTGTTGTCTTCGAGAGATCCCAAGGCCGTATAGTAGTGATGCTCTGAAAACTCTATATCTTCACTACGTAGGTTGGTGAGATTGATTCTGTAGTTTTAGACTTTGGGGCACAAGTTTTTAACGTCGATATTTGTATCCATAGGTAAGGACGTGGACATGAGCTATTGAACAAATTGTCGACATATATATGTGAAAGGTTTAAGACTCTTGAGATTGGAGATTTCGTTATACAAGTCAAGAATTTGCTTCTCGAAATGAGCATTTTGGCTACCCATCTCAAGACTAGAAGGAGATTTGGGATTGTCTCAATACTCTTAATGGTGTTCACAGTAATATACTTTCATCTTACGTGTGTCCATGTCGTGTGGATGACAAAAAAAACAGATATATGTTGTGTGAGTTATACGTATGAAAAAACGTATAGTGAGGGTAGATCTAAATGGTGAAATGTGTTGTCTTCGAGAGATCCCAAGGCCGTATAGTAGTGGTGCTCTGAATACTCTATATCTTCAGTACGTAGGTTGGTGAGATTGGTTCTGATGTTTTGGACTTTTGGGCACAAGTTTTCAACGTCGATATTTGTATCCATAGGCAAGGACGTGGACATGAGCTGTTGAACAAATTGTAGACATATATATGTGAAAGGTTTAAGGCTCTTGAGATTGGAGATTTCGTTATACAAGTCAAGAATTTGCTTCTCGAAATGAGCCTTTTCGCAACCCATCTCGAGACTAAAAAGAGATTTGGGATTGTCTCAATACTCTTAATGGTGTTGACAGTAATATACTTTCATCTTACGTGTGTCCATATCGTGTGGATGACAAAAAAAACAGATATATGAGACAAAAGTTATTAAAAAACGTTTATCAACCGGAATAATGTTTTCTTCATGATCTTTAATTGGAGTATTACTTTTTCGTCTCTATCAACTTAACCAAAAAGACAATATTTATAATATAGATATATAATTGGACGATATTAAAACCTGAAACAACCAATCCAAAACAAACTAATATGCAAATAAAACAGATATAATATCTTCTTATCTTCAAAAATACAACAAATTTAATCATCTCATCCCGCGCAAGGCGCGGGTCTAATCCTAGTTCAGTTATTGATTCTGAACCGATTGCCATTTTTATACTAATTATCGCAGTATTCTGGTTGGAATATGGAAAATTTGCAAAAGAAGCCTAGGAAATAAACAAAGGAGGATCATGAAATCTTAAATGACATTCATGAATAATACCAAACCCGCATCTTAAAATTTCTTCACTCGTAGTTCTCTCGTAATCACCATTTAGTAAGTTTAATACATAGTAAAGTCTTTTCCGCGCTACGCGCTGATAGTTACTTTTAAATATAACACTTAGTTTGTTATGTGAATATAAAATATTACAAAATTATCATAAATATATAAACTAAGTACTATGTAGAATATAGTATATGCGAGGAAATATGGTCTGTTTTTTTGTTTGTTTGAAGGCTGCATGTAGATTTTCGCATTTTGTAGTATATTACTTTATTAGTTTGCAAAATTTTAAACTTGAGTTTAGAATTAAAAACTGTCTCTTTGGTCGGAAAAAATAAAAATAAAAAAACAGTCTGGATAATGTCAAAAGTTGTTCTTACACGTGTTTCCTCGATTATTAACTTCTGAGTTAAGGTGTAGATGAGAGGTCTAACTCTAACTCATGTATTGAACCTCACTCTTATATTTTCTTTGAAGTCGTTGACGATTCTTATTGTTTTGTTAAAGAAAAATGTACGACATATCTTGAGAAAAGAATTATCTTTTTTGTTAATAATTTTTTTAATCAGTATGTATTAGATATTTAACTTTTTCCTTATTTTTTATCTTTATTGTTAAGGTCAAAATCGGTACGACGGAATTAATAGCCAAAACTCCCCGCAAAAATGCAAAAGGAGTAGTTTTATAAAACCCAAGGAGTAGTATACCTCTTCGACCCCACGTGGTCGTAAATAATAATAATAAGGGTTCGTGTGAATTCGAGTCGTATACCTCTTCGACCCCACGTGGTCGTAAAGAGCGGAATGCCATCCTCCTCGACCGACCACCGTCGATACGAACATAGAAGAAATTCTTCTTCCAAGAAGTAGAAGGCGTTGAGCAGCCCGTAACAATTTCATCACGAGGGCATAGAGTGATCCTCCGCGATTGCCCTGTAGGCTTTAACAGACCCTCGAGATGATCGACGGTAAGGGTGATTCCCTGCTCGTAACTTAGCGTCAAAAGACCGACGAGTTGCTTTAAACTTGGAGGAGTCAATTGACTAATCGACAATCCCAGCCTGTGAAGGAAATGCACAATGACTTCCGGAATCGGAAACCATAGGTGGCATTGTTGCAAGAAAATGTTGTAACATGTGAAAAAGCCATCGGGCGCATCCTCGTCGCTCTCCCCGGCAAGTGGGGAACGAAACTCAACGGCCTCTGGAACTCGGCAGAATTCACACATGTAATCGATGCTGTTAAAAAGCGTCAAGCTCGGACGTCCGGAAATTTGATCGACGTCCGACAAAGCTGGAACCCAAGTTCCAGGCCTAGCGGACCCCGACTTGTCTCCGATCGCCCAAAAAGCCTCGAGGTCCGCCGGATCGACCAACGGGGACGAATACTCTTCTTTCGGAGCTAAGGCTGGAGGCTGCGAACTCGTTCCCTCAGAATTGTAAAAATTGGAACTAGTTGAGGAACGAGTCTTTCTTCCTGAAAACATGTTTGAAGATCTTCAGAGAAAGTGGAGAGAAAAATTTCTTGAATGAGTTGTAAAAGATGGAGTAAAGAATTCAAAAATTTTACTCCATATACTTATAGGGAAGAATTTTACTATTCACCTTTGGACTTTTGGCCATAAAAGTTCCGCCTAATTCTGCCAAACTCGCCAAACGAGCTCAATCCACTCGCAAGAACCTCACGATTGTTACGAGCTGGGGGGCTAACTGTTGGGGTCAAAATCGGTACGACGGAATTAATAGCAAAAACTCCCCGCAAAAATGGAAAAGGAGTAGTTTTATAAAACCCAAGGAGTAGTTTTATAAAACTCAAAGTCATTTATAAAAATCGAGGATCGTTTTTATAAGACTCGAAAGGCCGTTTTATAAGACTCGAAGATCGTTTTATAAAACTCGAGAAATCGTTTTATAAAACTCGAAAAGCAGTCTTATAAAACTCGAAGATCGTTTTATAAAACTCGAGAATCATTTTATAAAACTCGAAAGGTCGTTTTATAAGACTCGAGAAATCGTTTTATAAAACTCGAGAAATCGTTTTATAAAACTCGAAAGGTCGTTTTATAAGACTCGAGAAATCGTTTTATAAAACTCGAGAAATCGTTTTATAAAACTTAAGGATCGTTTTATAAAACTCGAGAATCGTTTTATAAGACTCGAGAAATCGTTTTATAAAACTCGAGAAATCGTTTTATAAAACTTAAGGATCGTTTTATAAAACTCGAAGATCGTTTTATAAAACCCGAAGATCGTTTTATAAAACCCGATAATCGTTTTTATAAAACTCGAAAGGCCGTTTTATAAAACTCGAAGATCGTTTTATAAAACTCGAAGATCGTTTTATAAAACTCGAGAAATCATTTTATAAAACCTAAGGATCGTCTTATAAAACTCGAGAATCGTTTTATAAAACTCGAAGATCGTTTTATAAAACTCGAATATCGTTTTATAAAACTCGAGAAATCGTTTTATAAAACTCGAGAATCGTTTAATAAAACTCGAAGATCGTTTTATAAAACTCGAAGATCGTTTTATAAAACTCGAGAAATCGTTTTATAAAACTCGAGAATCGTTTTATAAAACTCGAAGATCGTTTTATAAAACTCGAAGATCGTTTTATAAAACTCGAAGGTCGTTTTACGAAATTCGAAGATCGTTTTATAAAACTGGAGAATCGTTTTACGAAACTACAAAAAACCGAAATAGCCGTATAACGCGAACTAGTCGCAACTAGTTCGCCCATCGGCGAACTAAGCCGGCCCGGCTTAGTTCACCGATGGGCGAACTAGGAAGTGATCAACTAGTTCGCCCATCGGCGAACTAGAAAATGCTTGACTAGTTCGCCCATCGGCGAACTAAGCCGGCCCGGCTTAGTTCACCGATGGGCGAACTAGAGACTTCCCGGATACTCCGCGTCTCGATTTCCCGCATTCCCGATTTGAAACTTACGTCTTTCGACAATGTCACGTTCTAAACTACGGCTGAAACATCTCCCATTCCATCTCGATCCGACTTACCGTTCGAGTTTTACGATAAAAATCGTGAAACTTCGCTTTTTCGGAAAGAACTCGAAGAAATCGTATAAAATGGCAACGGTTGAACGAAACACCGAATATTGCCTAAACTATACGATTTATTCGAGATTTCTCGTTAAAATCATAAAAACGCCGAGTAAGTCGTAAAAAACGTGTTTTTAATAAAAAGTCGAGTAAATCGTAAAACCTTGCGATTAAATCGAGTAATTTATTTAAAACGACATCAGATCAGGAAACGATCCCGTAAAAAGTCGGAAAACGGATTTATCGCAAAACGGCCCGGAAGGACCTAAAACGCGATAAAAACCCATCTTGCGATTTCAATGGAATCTAACCCGCAGATTTGATAACGTTTTGACGGTTTACTCGCAGAAGGAAAATAAAAGTCAAGTTTAAAGATAAAAGGAAGGTTTGAAGAGAAATAGAAGATTTCCGCGGAAGAAAAGGAAGGATCGAGAAGAATGGAAAATTCCCGATTTAGTCAAATCTGGGCAAAATGGAAAGACCGATCGACTAAGGCGAGGAGTATATAAATAGGAGGTCTAGGGCAGAAGCAAGACACACGAAATTCAGAGCTCTCACCACCAAATTTAGCAATTAGGAATATTTCCGTTTTCTGTTAGCGAGCTGTGTCTCAATTAGGGTTTTCGTTCTTAAATTCTAAGGATTTTGTCGACGGCTTACGCAGCTTAAGGCCTCTCTTTTGTACCAGTTCTACGCAGATTCGGAATAAGAATCTTCTTGCTTTCAATCTCGTTTATTTTTCGTTTTAATTCTAAAGTTCATCGTTTTCTTAATATTCGTTGTGCGGTTCTGCAGATAGCCGGTTCCTCTGGAAACTTAGGGTTTTCCCGAAGTTTCCTTTTTTACGATTATTTGACAGTAGGTGGATTTCGGTTCCCACAGTTTGGCGCTAGAAGGAGGGGGGGTTGGGTCTATCTTACACCGTAGCCGCAACATGTCCAATGAAGAAACGATGACTGGTGACAACCAAACTCGCAACGAACGCCACAACGTTGAAACACCACCACTAAAGACGCGCTTGCGGCCAACGCTACAAACGCTAACGCCGAGACCGTCGAAAAGATGCTTTCCGAGTTTAATAAAAAATCGGAAGAGCAGGAAAAGCTCATTGGTTCGCTCGCAAAACGGCTCGAAACCCTAACTGCGAGAACCAGAGCGATTCGCCCCCGCGGAACTACCAAGATCCGCGGAAGGAGACTCGATTTCAGCGCTCCTACAGATCGTCCCAGAATCGATCAGGGAAACGTACCGGAAAAAGATTCCGGAAAAGAAAACCCTGACACGACACTGAACGAATCGGAAAAATCTCCTATTCGCGAACAGGAGACCGAAGGCGACGGCATCGAAAGGGTCAACCTGGAAACGAGCGACCAGGCCGACTCGACAGACGAAGACGCCGACGTCCANAGAAAACCCTGACACGACACTGAACGAATCGGAAAAATCTCCTATTCGCGAACAGGAGACCGAAGGCGACGGCATCGAAAGGGTCAACCTGGAAACGAGCGACCAGGCCGACTCGACAGACGAAGACGCCGACGTCCATCCTAGGAGAAGAAAAACTCGCAGTCCTCAACCGGAGTCTTCTCCCGAACGTTCCTTTACTGGAGACGAAGGGGAACTCGACTTCGCGCGATATGCGAAAACCTCCGAGGAGCGATCTCCGGTCACTCGCAGCAAACGCCGACAAGCTCGGAAAACTGCTGGCGGTCTGACCGAGATGCGCGATCTCCGCGAGTACATCACCAAAACGGCTGCAGCGGTAAAAGCAGTGAAATCTCAGATTCACCACGCTACCAGTGCCGCGCCCGAGATCGATCGGCTACTGTACGAATCTCGGAAAACGCCCTTCACGGCCCGCATCACCGAGATCAAACTGCCCGATCCCGGAAATCTTAAGGTGCCAACCTACGACGGGACGTCCGATCCCAAAGTGCACCTGCAAGCATTCCAGATCACTATGGGACGAGCCAAGCTCAAGGACCACGAAAAAGACGCAGGCTACTGCCGCCTCTTCGTCGAAAACCTAGAAGGCTTCGGAATTCCTGAAACAGTACTCGATGTTCATTAACCCGGAAACCTCCGACGCCGATCTCTGGAGCTTGGTGCACGAGGAAGAAGAATCTCTCCGCGATTTCATGAGTAGATTCAAACTCGTCATGGCTAAGGTTAGCGGGATTAGCGACAAAGCCGCCATCGACGCGTTAAGGAAATCGCTCTGGAATAAATCGAAGTTCCGCAAATGCATAACTCTCGAGAAACCGCGGACGATCCAGGATGCGCTCCATAAGGCCACTGACTTCATAACCATCAAAGAGAAAACTAAAATCCTGTCCGAGAAGCATAAGCCGACGAAAACATCCGCGAAGGATAACGCGTCCGAGCAGAAGCAGAAAAAGAGAAGCTCTCGTAACGACAAATTCGTCCATCACGAGGGACATGATCTCCGAGGGGCGCATAACTACGCTGTCAACTCCGGTTCGGAGCAAGGGCGAACTACGGGTAACACGTGGACGAGAAATTTGAATTACGACGAGAATTCTTTCTGCGACCTCCACCAAACCCACGGGCACTCCACTGTGAATTGTAAAGTTCTCGGCGCCAGACTGGCCGCAAAGTTAGTCGCGGGAGAACTTTCCGAGATATCTAGTGTCAAGGATCTCATCCGTGATTCGGACCGCACCCCGAAGAATGACAAAAATGCGCAAACTCCGCCTCAGGGAAATCAGTCGGGCGAAAAACGCGGACGGAAAATAGACAAGAGGGGTAACGATGCTAACCGCCGAAAAATCAACATGATCATCGGCGAATCGCCATATTTTAACGACACCGTCTCGTCAATAAAGTCCTACCAACGTAAAGCCGAAACCGGCTCGAGTTGAAAGGTGTCGACGGACGATTCTCCGACAGGAGTAATCTCTTTCAACGATGCTGAAACCGGTGGAATTGACCAACCGCATGCCGATCCCCTTGTCATCGATTTGGTGATAAGCGATCTAGAGGTTGCGCGAGTCCTGGTTGATACCGGAAGCACGGTCAACGTCATCTTCCGCAACACGCTAGCACGCATGGGAATCGACCTCTCGAAAGTCGAGCCGATTCCAAAACCGCTGACTAGTTTCTCCGGCGAAACGTCAATGACCCTGGGATCGATCCGACTACCAGTCGTCGCGAAAGAAGTGACGAAAATCGTTAACTTCGCGGTAGTCGATGTCCCGGGTATCTACAACGTGATTATGGGCACACCTTGGATAAATTCCATGAAGGCGGTTCTGTCCACGTATCACTTAGGCATCAAATTCCCGACGCCTACGGGAGTCCCAGTAATTTGGGGATGCCAAAGACAATCGCGATCTTGCTTCCTGGCCGAACATAAGCTGAGGCAATTGGCGGTCGCGATCGTGAAACCAAAACGGGCAAAGGTCACGCCACCGCCCGCAGACGACGACCTGAAGCAAGCAACGGCCGAGAAACCGGAAGTTTCCGCACCCATCGCTTCCACCCAACCGGAGGAGACAATCCCGGACAAAGACATCGATCCCGCGACTGAAGTGATCGAGAAGTCTACGACAGCCTAGTAAGCACACTCGCGCAAACAATCAGAACTACGAGATGGCTTGATTTCCGAAAGGAATACGTAGGAAGCTCGCCTAAAGACGAGTTCAGCTATCCCCCTTCCAAAGCGGGGGGGGGGGGGGGAAGTGGGTGAGTATACGAGTATTCGTATACTCCTAAAATTCTTTACAAAATTTCTTTTAGCTTTGTAGTCGAAAATTTTTCGAAATTTTTAATAAAGACAAAGTTAGAATATCTCTGCTACCATCGAAAAACGCAAATCCGGAAAATCGCTTCCGCAGTAACAACTACTCAATCATTTTTATAAAAATTCGCATATCAAAATATTTTCGAAAAGAACGGGCGAGCGGTCGCCTAAACTCTCAAAGAAAAATATTTCCCCAAAGTCCGTCCGCGACTATAAAAACACGAACGCTCGGCGATTGTCCCCGTCGAGCACGCTAGCCGTCCTAAACAAACGCACCGACCTATCGGTCCGCATACATCCGACGAGGATAAAATAGCACGCTATAAAAGAAATCCAAATTTTTGGTTAGCACTTCCGGGCAACTTAAAAATTGTTCCCGGTGAGATGCTCGGTTCCAACCATACGAATTATATAAGCCGAGAACCTATCGCGGATTCTAAATCGGTATGGAATCAGGTTAAAATCGCAACGGGCAAAACGAAAGCCGATTAGTCATCGCACAGCCCCAATCCGAAAGTAAACCTAGGTCTTGCCCTAAACCCAGCACACTGGTCGTTAACGTCTCAAGGCATGAATCGAGATCCTAAAGGCATGTCTCTTCTCCCACATCTAAACACTCGTGAAAATCGAAATCTCCCGAGTTAACGAATCGGATGATTTACACCAAAGAGTTAGGTACGAGATGACAACTCGTTTTCTTTCCTCTACATCTAACGTAAAAAAACGAATTTCATACTTAGAACATATTTTCTTATTAAAAGTATCCAAATACACACCGCCCAGCGGTAGGGATTCAAAGCCACCAACGGCCAGTCCCGGAAAAATAACGACAAAATCGTAAAACTAAGAACATCACACATCAAAGTCATCAAACGTAGGCTGATCGACTTCACCATCTACGTCTGAAATCCCAGGACCGACTTCAACCGAATCCGGCGACACCACGATGGGATTCCATTGATCCCACATGCGCGCCTTAAGGTCGAAAAATTCGGACTGCATCTCTCTTTCCCGATCCAAATTTTACCATCGCATGAGGGATTCCTTAGCAAACGAATACCCTTCATTCTGAGTCAGGGATAACCCATCAACGATCCCGCGACATTCGCGATAATCACCATGCGCTCGTTGAACGGCTTCCGCATCCGAACAACCGGTTGCAAATCGCTCGCGACGAACCATCATCTCCCCGGCAACCTCTCGTTTGCCCGCACGACGAATCCTTTGGTCAGAAAGCTCTTTGGCACGACGAGACCTGGTCGCGAACTCGTCCCTCACGCGAGCAACCTCCCTCGCAACCATTTCTTCGGCTTGGTTGGCCTCGGCCTCTGCCCGAAGACGAGCAACTTCCTTTTCGGCCATGTTCGCTCAAAACTCGGCAAGGCGAGCCTCAGCCGTGCGATTGTCCAGGGCTTGGCTCATGATAAGGAAACCCTACCGAAGAAAAGAATTAAGCCATGTCATAAAAACTGCTCGAAAAAGAAAACAATAAACGCACGTACCTCCTTTGCTATCTCGGACTCCCTAACAAGCTTTGGAACTTGATCATGGTCAATGTACGGGAAATGGGAGGTCGATGATCCGCCCGCCTTCGTCCAGAAGCCATCTTCCGCCTGACTATCAAGAAAATCCTTGAGAATATTATCAGGAGAAGTCGCGCGCTCAGAGTCATCGTCTTCAATTACCGGATTTTTATCCCTTCGGAAGCGTGATTTGCCACTACCCATCGAGAGAACATGCGAAATGAACTCTCCGATAAACGGATCCTCTTCGTAAATCGGAGAATTCGCAAAAAGTCGAGATCGGAAGAGGGCAACCGCTTGACGGACACGTTGCGGAGAAAAACTGCACCAACCGACTTCGCCACGTCTGAGAGAAGTGGTGATGTCCGAAAGATCCTCGGGATACGGAGGCAAAGGATTGGTCACTGCGGAAAAACAGATGGTCATTTAAAAAAAAAATAAAAAAATAATAATAATAATAAGGGTTCGTGTGAATTCGAGTCGTATACCTCTTCGACCCCACGCTGTCGTAAAGAGCGGAATGCCACCCTCCTCGACCGACCACGGTCGATACGAACATAGAAGAAATTCTTCTTCCAAGAAGTAGAAGGCGTTGAGCAGCCCGTAACAATTTCATCACGAGGGCATAGAGTGATCCTCCGTGATTGCCCTGTAGGCTTTAACAGACCCTCGAGATGATCGACGGTAAGGGTGATTCCCTGCTCGTAACTTAGCGTCAAAAGACCGACGAGTTGCTTTAAACTTGGAGGAGTCCATTGACTTATGGACAATCCCAGCCTGTGAAGGAAATGCACAATGACTTCCGGAATCGGAAACCATAGGTGGCATTGTTGCAAGAAAATGTTGTAACATGTGAAAAAGCCATAGGGCGCATCCTCGTCGCTCTCCCCGGCAAGTGGGGAACGAAACTCAACGGCCTCTGGAACTCGGCAGAATTCACGCATGTAATTGATGCTGTTAAAAAGCGTCAAGCTCGGACGTCCGAAAATTTGATCGACGTCCGACAAAGCTGGAACCCAAGTTCCAGGCCTAGCGGACCCCGACTTGTCTCCGATCGCCCAAAAAGCCTCGAGGTCCGCCGGATCGACTAACGGGGACGAATACTCTTCTTTCGGAGCTAAGGCTGGAGGCTGCAAACTCGTTCCCTCAGAATTGTAAAAATTGGAACTAGTTGAGGAACGAGTCTTTCTTCCTGAAAACATGTTTGAAGATCTTCAGAGAAAGTGGAGAGAAAAATTTCTTGAATGAGTTGTAAAAGATGGAGTAAAGAATTCAAAAATTTTACTCCATATACTTATAGGGAAGAATTTTACTATTCACCTTTGGACTTTTGGCCATAAAAGTTCCGCCTAATTCTGCCAAACTCGCCAAACGAGCTCAATCCACTCGCAAGAACCTCACGATTCTTACGAGCTGGGGGGCTAACTGTTGGGGTCAAAATCGGTACGACGGAATTAATATCCAAAACTCCACGCAAAAATGCAAAAGGAGTAGTTTTATAAAACCCAAGGAGTAGTTTTATAAAACTCAAAGTCATTTATAAAAATCGAGGATCGTTTTTATAAGACTCGAAAGGCCGTTTTATAAGACTCAAAGATCGTTTTATAAAACTCGAGAAATCGTTTTATAAAACTCGAAAAGCAGTCTTATAAAACTCGAAGATCGTTTTATAAAACTCGAGAATCATTTTATAAAACTCGAAAGGTCGTTTTATAAGACTCGAGAAATCGTTTTATAAAACTCGAGAAATCGTTTTATAAAACTCGAAAGGTCGTTTTATAAGACTCGAGAAATCGTTTTATAAAACTCGAGAAATCGTTTTATAAAACTTAAGGATCGTTTTATAAAACTCGAGAATCGTTTTATAAGACTCGAGAAATCATTTTATAAAACTCGAGAAATCATTTTATAAAACTTAAGGATCGTTTTATAAAACTCGAAGATCGTTTTATAAAACCCGAAGATCGTTTTATAAAACTCGATAATCGTTTTATAAAAATCGAAAGGCCGTTTTATAAAACTCGAAGATCGTTTTATAAAACTCGAAGATCGTTTTATAAAACTCGAGAAATCATTTTATAAAACCTTAGGATCGTCTTATAAAACTCGAGAATCGTTTTATAAAACTCGAGAATTGTTTTATAAAACTCGAAGATCGTTTTATAAAACTCGAAGATCGTTTTATAAAACTCGAGAAATCGTTTTATAAAACTCGAGAATCGTTTTATAAAACTCGAAGATCGTTTTATAAAACTCAATGATCGTTTTATAAAACTCGAGAAATCATTTTATAAAACTCGAGAATCGTTTTATAAAACTCGAAGATCGTTTTATAAAACTCGAAGATCGTTTTATAAAACTTGAAGATCGTTTTATAAAACTCGAAGGTCGTTTTACGAAATCCGAAGATCGTTTTATAAAACTCGAGAATCGTTTTACGAAACTGCAAAAAACCGTAAAACGCGAACTAGTCGAAATAGCCGTAAAACGCGAACTAGTCGCAACTAGTTCGCCCATCGGCGAACTAAGCCGGCCCGGCTTAGTTCGCCGATGGGCGAACTAAGAGGAACTCTTCTAGTTCGCCCATCGGCGAACAAAGCCGACCCGGCTTAGTTCGCCGATGGGCGAACTAAGAGGCACTCTCTAGTTCGCCGATGGGCGAACTAGGAAATGCTTGACTAGTTCGCCCATCGGCGAACTAAGCCGGCCCGGCTTAGTTCGCCGATGGGCGAACTAGAGACTTCCCGGATACTCCGCGTCTCGATTTCCCGCATTCCCGATTTGAAACTTACGTCTTTCGACAATGTCACGTTCTAAACTACGGCTGAAACATCTCCCGTTCCATCTCGATCCGACTTACCGTTCGAGTTTACGATAAAAATCGTGAAACTTCGCTTTCTCGGAAAGAACTCGAAGAAATCGTATGAAACGGCAACGGTTGAACGAAACACCGAATATTGCCTAAACTATACGATTTATTCGAGATTTCTCGCTAATAATCATAAAAACGCGTTTTTAATAAAAAACGCCGAGTAAGTCGTAAAAAACATGTTTTTAATAAAAAGTCGAGTAAACCGTAAAACCTTGCGATTAACTCGAGTAATTTATTAAAAACGACGTCAGATCAGGAAATGATCCCGTAAAAAGTCGGAAAACGGATTTATCGCAAAACGGCCCGGAAGGACCTAAAACGCGATAAAAACCCATCTCACGATTTTAATGGAATCTAACCCGCAGATTTGATAAAGTTTTGTCGGTTTACTCGCAGAAGGAAAATAAAAGTCAAGTTTAAAGATAAAAGGAAGTTTTGAAGAGAAATAGAAGATTTCCGCGGCAGAAAAGGAAGGATCGAGAAGAATGGAAAATTCCCGATTTAGTCAAATCTGGGCAAAATGGAAAGACCGACCGACCAAGGCGAGGACTATATAAATAGGAGGTCTAGGGCAGAAGCAAGACACACGAAATTCAGAGCTCTCACCACCAAATTTAGCAATTAGGAATATTTCCGTTTTCTGTTAGCGAGCTGCGTCTCAATTAGGGTTTTCGTTCTTAGATTCTAAGGATTTTTCCGACGGCTTACGCAGCTTAAGGCCTCTCTTTTGTACCAGTTCTACGCAGATTCGGAATAAGAACCTTCTTGCTTTCAATCTCGTTTATTTTTCGTTTTAATTCTAAAGTTCATCGTTTTCTTAATATTCGTTGTGCGGTTCTGCAGATAGCCGGTTCCTCTGGAAACTTAGGGTTTTCCCAAAGTTTCCTTTTTTACGATTATTTGACAGTAGGTGGATTTCGGTTCCCACATTTATATATTGTAGGGATAGTGTCTGTCAACATGACAACTTTATATTTTTGATTGTTTAGGCTTTATATTTCCATGAACGGAGATGCTTGGTTGTTCCATAAAATATAATAGAACTTCTATAAATTATTAAAACTGGAATTTGAAATTTTATTGACCTATAGAGATATTAATTTTGAAAAAGTTTTCTTTTTTTAATTTTTATTTTAAGATATATTTATTCTAAAATTAAAAAAAAATGATTTTAGTGTAGAGGCACTCACTATCTAATCAAACTCTCTTGAAATACCAACCACGTGTATATCTTACTTGTATAATTGAATCATTGAAAAATATCAGAATTTTGTTTTTAAATACACAAATAACTTTGGAATAACCCTCATTAAAATTAAAGATCTATCACGGGACAGAAACATATCTAGTTAAATTTAAATATCTTAAACTATATTTATTTATATAGTTTACAAAAATAAAGAGAAAACTAAATTTATTATTTTCATTATCGGCTGTGAGTTACCAGCTAAAATATTGTTAAAACATAATTGTAAAATTACAAATGGATCAGTTGCAAAAAAAAAAAAAAAAAAAATACTACAAATGGTTTTGAACTACACACTAATGATGTGAACTCGTCATTCATCATTGTGTTGTGTCCGGAAGATTTTCACTCAGCCATTAACAAACTTCACATAGTTAACAATCTTGTTAAGGATACGGGATACCTACTTGTACATGCTTTTATGCGCAGGTTGAATCTACTCACTAGAGTTCTTAGATCAGCTATCGTATGTTTCTAACAATAATAGCTCTATAAAGATTAGTTCTAATCATTCAATCATCAGGGTTCTCGTTAACTACTCTAGACACAAGCATTAATTTCAATCCTATTGATGAATACCACAACTTAACAATTCCATATTTAGGTTAATCCTTCATAACCTATTTGAACCCTAAATCTAACAATGGAATTACTCAGGCATAACTAAGCATTTCATAACAATCGATAGATAAATAAATTGCATAGATAGAATAGATAAAAACAATAGAGTTCCAATCACAAGCTTATAGAAGTCTTGAATCTTCTCTCCAACTCTCTCTATCTTACTTTTGGTACTTAGAACAAGAATATGAGAACTGAATTATGAAAAGCACAATTGTCAAATCACACTTTGCCGGCAACACATGGCAAAACTATCAATACTTAGGTCAAAACTCATCAGAGGCAATTTTGTAATTTGGTAAAGACTTGGGCCTCAGACCGCATCCAAAATCGGGTCCCTATGTTACATGCCCATCGATCAATGTCACGGGGTGTACATCGATTGATCATGAGCTCTAAGTGTCAACCAGTTGGTCCGCTCGATGGCCAACTCGGATGAAACTCTTCTTATCTCCATAAGGACTTCAAAATCATCACTTTCTCCCAAGTCACTCTCGAATCTATAAATATACTATATTGACTCTA
Source organism: Eruca vesicaria subsp. sativa (assembly GCA_932364175.1). Classification (NCBI taxonomy): domain Eukaryota; kingdom Viridiplantae; phylum Streptophyta; class Magnoliopsida; order Brassicales; family Brassicaceae; genus Eruca; species Eruca vesicaria. Next base: position 45,202 of record CAKOAT010998668.1, read on the forward strand.
TAACATAATAATTAGATCTTAAGACCTTTATATATCATGGCTGAAAATGAGTAAAATCCATGGTATATCAGTACATGGTTTCAGAAAAGCAACAATGAAAGGAAGACTTGTTTCCCAACAACTAGTTGTTTTCATTCTCACTATCCAACAAACTTCCAGTAGTCAAGCTAAATAACTATAACAAAGCGCTGAGTGGGAGGGAAACCCACTATTAGGTAATTTCACTAAGTTTTTATTTACATTCGTATTTATTTGCTTATGCAGTTTATTTCCAAAAAAAAAAACCTAGAGTAGACAAATGCCAGTATCGACCAATGAGAGCCCCATCGACATTGATCGACAAATACAACACCTGCAGCGACCAATGGAATCATTCTTCCATAGATCAATACTGCTTCCAGTCAGGTATACCGTTCTTACTCATTACATTAAGCACTTTAATTTATTTTCCTACATAACTCCAATTGATTTACACTGGGGACAATGCAATTTAAGTCTGGGGATGTTTACTGACATTAGGTTTATTTTTGAGTTTTATTAAAATGTTTTAAAAAGAATTTTAGTGAGCCATGAAGAGGACAATGATTACTTTCAAGTTTTTGCTTTTTATCTAACCATTCTTTAGCTCCATTCTAGATTTACTGATTACAACCAGTACTAAAGATACTAAAGTGGATCAACATATCAACTATACACTTGTTGAGAGTGTTTGAAGTAACCAAAGCTGACCTCCAACTTAATTTGACTTTACTGCTTGTCTTGGGGTTTGGTATACACTGGATCGCACTCTTTCTGCAAGTCTAGAAGGTAAAAGTCTGTGTGTTTCTGATTTCCTTCTCTCTCTCTCTCTCTCTCTCTCTCTCTCTCTCTCTCTCTCTCTCTCTCTCTCTCTCTCTCTCTCTCTCTCTCTCTCTCTTCAGCATATATAAAAGAAAAAAAAATGAGATGATTTCTTGAGATGGGGAGGGGTGGATACAATACCGATGACCCCACTATTCTAATTCAAAGGAATGATCAAACATTGTGGAAGCGAGGAGTGTGTACATTGCCGATGGCCCCACTATTTGCCTGTTAAAAAAAGGAAAAAAGAAAGAAAGAAAGAGAAAATCGAAAAGAGAAAAGAAAAAAGAAAAAAACAATTTAGAGAAAAGAGAAAGAGAGAAGAAAGGTATCAGAGAAGACTGCTTGTGTGTTCAGAAACTTGTTGGGGTAAGAGTCCATGTGTCATTTGATCGATGATCCCAAGGTAAAGCATGCACCTTCTTATATGTAAGAAATAAAACTAGTAGAGGGGTGAGTCAAGCTAGAATTTTACGAAATTGTTGGTAGAAAGAATTTAGTTGCTAAGCTGGGATATGGTATATAAAGTATCTGTGAGATTATCATTTATTTGATGTGGCTGCAATATAGTAGAGGTGATAGTAGTAAGTTAAGGATTTTGTGAGTCTCGGCGATTTCAGACCTTTTTCAGATGGTGATATTTTTGCTTGAGGACAAGCAGAATGATAAGTTTGTGAGATTTGATATACCATGGATTTTACCACTTTTAGACTATGGTATATAACCTATTTAGAGTATATTATATGAGTTTGGAGTGTGTTTAGGTTCATGTACGTTCTGGAGAACTTTGGTAATATTGTATCCTTTTGAGGTGCAGAACTGCACATATGTGTCAGATGTTTAGCTAAGGATGGGGACCTTTCCATGGTGAGATTGAGATGATCTTTTGACACAAGATAGATATTTGAGTTAGCTTTCCACTGCCACCGGTTTGAAGTCAATCAGCATCCTATAGCAGAAGTATGCATGTTTTACTGAAGAGTGGTATGTTTGCCTCACGATATGAAGCTGATGAGGATATGAAGGAGTGTTGATCGACGACACAGTCTTGTTGTCGATCGACAGTGATTCCATAACACAGGCCGGGAATTTTTCATGACTGACTTGGGCTCAGAAATCACCAATTATTACTAGAATTCCCCTGCACGACTTTTAAACCTATTTATGTGTTCTTAAAGCAATTGTTGACGGCTTCGCTATCTAAGTTTTATTCTATGCATTGTTCTTAGTTTTATGTTAAGAGATTAGAGAGGAAATATTTTAAAGTCCTCTTGGAACTCATTCAGAGTCCTCTTGGAACTCCTTCTGTTTTATTATTGATTTCTATCTATTCTATTCATCTATGATTTATGTGGTAACTATCATGCTTGAATAGATCTCCTACTAGATGTAGGGTTTAGTAATGGATTAGCCAAACAACAGAATTTATAGGGTGATTATTATATCTATCATCAGATTTGTACTTATTCCATGTGTTCTTGATTAGCTACCTAGAACCTTGATATTAGGATACTGAGAATTGTGTGATTGCATTATCAGTACTTGAAATATCTCTGATGAGCTTAGATTACTAGAGATAATCGAGAAAATAGTCTGGTAATCATAAGTGAACCAAGCGAATCTGATCATTTAAGGCTTGACTTAGAAAGCCATCGATCTATGGTATTCACATAACATCGATCAACGGTCATTTAGACTTTGCATAGAAAAGTTGTGAACTCTGAGCTTAGCCATAGGATAAATATAATTAATATCTTGACTTACTAAATTCATGTTTTATAATTGAAAACCCTTGACTTCTGTCCATTATAATTCACTACTTGAAAACCCTAAATCTAGTTATTTTCCTTACTTGTTTACAAACCCACAATTTCCTTATTTACTTGTTTTAAAGTCTTATTAACTGCCTAGCTTAATCGCGATTACATTGAGTTTATTGTGTGCCCACGCTCCTTGTAGATTCAATCCCTAAATGCTACAACTGCACCTCTTATTTGAGAGAGTAAAAGTCACTCCTTAGGTAATTTGAGTGGTATCATGAGGGTATGGTGATGAAATTGTTCATAAATTGTTGTATAAAATGGCTTCGGACATGACCGACTGTGGTAAGTGTGGGTCAATCTTGGATGACTTTGATTTTTTTCTCATTCACCTTCATTCCTTGTGAACTCACAACAAATACTAAAAACACCAACTGATTGGTTGAAAATGTGCATTTCTTAAGATTATCATAAATACCTTCTTGCCTAAAAGCTTCTAGAACTTGTTCCAGATGTTGGACATGGTCGGTAGACTTTTTTAATAGATAATTATATCATCATAACAAACCACTACAAACTTAATGATGTGAGTCCTTAGGACTTGGTTCATGATTTTCATTAAAGTGCTTGGTGCATTGGTGACCTCGAATGACATCACAAGCCATTCATACAAACCTTTTTTGGTTTTGAAGGCTGTCTTCCACTCGTCTCATTCCTTCATGTGTACTTGATGATAACCACTCTTAAGATCAACCATGAGAAATATAGTAGTTACACTTAATTCATCCAACATATCATCTAACTTGGTATTGGATATCGGTATTTGATGTTAATGTTGTTGATGGTTCGGCAATCCACACACATCCTCCAACTGCCATCCTTCTTGGGCATCAATAAGCGGGTACATCACATGAACTAAGGCTTTCAGGAATGTAGCCCTTTCTCCTGAGCTTCTGAACCTGTCTCTCCAAATCCTCGGCCTCTTATGGATTGACTCGGTATGCTGCCTGTTTTGGAAGGGGTGTTCCTGGTACAAGGCCGAACTCATGTTCTATCCATTGGATGGGAGCAGGCCCGGCCCGAAGAAAATATGGGCCGGAAGAAAAAAAAATAATTGGGCCTATTAATTAAGACAATGTAACTACTATAGCTTGAACATGACACATGTCACACAATAAACTTAACCTTAAACCAACTACGCTATCAAAGATAATGACAATCTGAAGGCCGAAAATTTTGATAATCTAATTAGGGCCGGAAGCACATGCTTGTATTGCTTGTACTCAGGGCCGCTACTGGATGGGAGGTAACCAAGCTGGTATGTCATCAGAAAAATCGTCTTTGTATTTTTCCATTAGATCCTGAACCTCAGTTTGCAGCTCCATAATTTCAATACCTGAAAACAAACCTTCCTTGAAGACCATTAGTAGCACCAGACAAGAATTAAAAATCGGATCACAAACAACACTTTTTGGCTTTTCTCTTCTTAAGCTCGATCTATACTTCTTTTTTTTTATATTTTCGTTTTCAATATGCAGAAGAACAAGAATGCACTTTCATGGTTTTAGATTTATGAAACGAAATATGAAATATACAATTGAAAGCAAGCAACAAGCAAAAGAAACAAAATGGAATCAAGATGACAGGACAAAGCCAAATTCAGATTTTGATACCAAACTGTTGAGAGCACGGGTCCAGGTATGTCGGTTAGGACGATAAAGGTTCATGTCTGGTCGATATGTGATGAAACTATGGTTGAACGAGAAGATGAATGGACCCGGATGGATCAATGAAGAACTTGAAGTGGAACCAGATGAACCAGAGGATGAAATGGAGCAAGATAAACTTGGTTCTCATCCAAGTGACACTGAAGAACCTTTGAATCCAGCTGAAAGAGATGTGCTTCGAATTCAATATGAAGATGGACGAGTTAAGCCTTTCTCAGGCCAAAAAGAGTTCAAAGCTCAAACTGAAAACTCATTCTCACTCTCTAATGAGCCAGTCACGAGATCACAAACCAAGAAACTCAAGGAAGCATTTGCTTGCTTGGTTTTTTCCAAGTCAAGAGAAACCAAGTTGTTGATCAAGTCAAGGAGTCAGCCATTCAATTGTTCAGTCTTCAAGACCATCTCGTTTTTTTTGTTACATTACTTTAGTTTTCTACAAGCTTTTTAGAGTGCTTTGTATTCCTTTTCGTCTACATAAACGCTTGCACGGTTCTGAATAAAAGCAATAACTTTTTTATCAAAAAATTCTTTGAAAACTATGATTCCTTTGTTCATCTTGAACATTTACTGTCCAGGGAGCAATCTCCCTAAGGAACTCGTCTAATAATATCAACGTGGGGCTGCGTCTCACGATCATAGACAACCAGCAAGTGTTTGATATTTCCATAGATCCTACACTGAATATCATCTTAAACCATTAACCACCCTTTCATCAACCATCAACCACCCTTCCACAGAATCTATCCAAACGGTCAACACTCACAAGCATCAAGTTACTCATCCTAATCAAGGATTCATCAACTGGTATCAGAGCAGCGTGAGGGTTTTTGATTACTCTAGGTTTGTTTCCAAAATTATCTCTGTTTTGGGGTTTTTAATTCTGTTTTCTCTTCAGATTTTCTCAGAAATTCGTATATACCTATCTGTTGTAGCTTGATTGAGCCATTCCTAGGTATAAACAAAAGAAAAATAAAGAACAACTCAAAATTTAAAAAAGAAAAAAAAAAAAAAAAAAAGAAAGAGTTTGATCCAAGAGAAATCGGATCAAGAATTGGTTAATCAACCTAGGAGAGAAATTTGTGCAAAATGTCTACTATCTCTTTCTGTTTTTCGACTTTTTGCTCTCTGTTCGATTTGATCTTGTTTGTTTCTGAACTATTGGAATCACAAGAGATATTAGAGTGAACTAAACACCTAAACACTGAGAGCAATTGAGGCTTCGGCTATTACTGACTCTACTTGTATAGATTGCCACAGGAAACCATCGCAGGAAAAGAGAGTGACATAGAAAAAACACCTACTGTTAACATTAATCCTTTGCAGTTGGAAGCTATGATGGCAGAAATAACTAAAATAATTCAAAATAACATGCTTAGAGCTAATGAGCAGGCTACTGATTTATTTGGTGATAAATAGGAAAGGGAAGCTGCTAGGCACAAAAGGAGAACCAAAAGAGCAGCAATCTCAGGCGAGCTTAACAGCCGTGATTCTTCCTCGGGATAAGTGACAAAGAGCCTCGACCAGCAAAAACCATTATCCATAGAGCCAGAACAGAGGACATGCAATCTCATGATCAGAATACCATCTTTATATGGTAAAAACAATCATGATGCTTACATATAGTGGAAAAAGAAGTAGAACTTGTCTTTGATTGCCAAAACTACTCAGAGGAAAATATGGTTAGGCTTGCCGTAACGAAGTTCTTTGGCTATGCTATTCATTGGTGGGATCAAGTTGTTACTGCTAAAAGAAGACATGGGAAGCACCATTGGCATCATGGTTTGATCTTAAGACCATCATGAAGAAGAGATTTATTCCTGGTCACTGTAACAAAGATATTCACCATAAATTAAGAAGGCTTACTCAAGGATGCAGAAGTGTTGATGATGAAAGCAGATGTGGATGAAAATGTAGAAGCAACTATGGCACGTTTTATGGCTGGTCTCAACTGTGACATCCAAGACAGACTGGAAATGCAAGAGTAATATGATATAGAAGAGCTTCTTCACAAGCCTATTCAAATTGAGCAGCAGAACAAAAGAAAGTCTTATTCTAAAGGCTCCTATGGAACACATCTAAACCACCTCATGCTAAAGAAGAAAGAGTCTATGTGAAAGAGGAACCAAAAACTTATGGAGCTGGTCCAGAAGACAAAGGGAAAGCACCAGCTACAAGATTCGGATATGTGAAGTGTTACAAATGCCTTAGCATAATTTCGTAGGATGTACTAATGTATGTCTTATATTATTGTACAATGTTTATTCCAAGAAAAGAAAATTCAAGTAACTATTCCTAAAATATTTCAAGATACGGACAAATGTTGGTAGAACCAAGACAACACATCTTTAAACTTAAATGTAGTATATCAGCCATAGTTAATCTCATTCCTTCTGTATCATCTTCGTTGTACTTTTATCCTTCCAGATTCGCTGATTTTATCCATAGGAGGATTGACTTCAAAATTGTTGTTGGTGAGTAGTAATATGAGTTAAGTTTTTAAAACAGTTCTAGATGTTGTGTTTTTTTTTTTAACTGCAATTTATATTTCAGATGTCATCGGCATGGTAATTATATTTGTACACCAATTAAATTTCATTTTTTTAGTTTCTCTATTGGAAACGATATGTATATTCATTGTCACTGTGTAATAATATATATATATATATATATATATATATATCATATTGTGATAATATGTTTGTTATACATAATGAACGTAGAAGTGGATGCCAAGAAGTAGGTGATGTTGCCGTTCAGTTTAAGCGAGAACGACTTTGTTATCAATAATCTGGAGATTCTCAAATCTGTTTTATTACGATTTTGGCATATTAATCTCAGTTGGTATTTCATTAGTTTGGTATTTATTGGGTTAATTTAAGTATAACCAATATTAATCTGTATTGTTAGATTTACATCTAAGTTTAGTTATTCTTTTGATATGGTGGAACCTTGATGTGTCTGAAGTTTATGAGCTATGATCGATGTATGGTATATAATAATTATTTAAGTGTATAAATAAACATATTATTTAGTTTAATGTACTAATAATTTTAAAAGCAGGTTCTTCTTCACAATTGAATCAGACAAACACTCATCAGACTATCGTAATGGTGGTGCTGAAACTAGAATGTCATCAATGTTAATATAATGCCTGACTGTCAACGGCTAATAGGCCAACCACGCCCATTCACTCGATCCGTGGACTCCATTCCGTCTGGTGAGCAGTGCGTTAATTTCAACGGCTCAAAATCCTTATTTATTAATTTTATAATCAGAAAATGACCATTTCCCGTGTTTTGGTTTCATTCATACGGTATCTTAAATCACTTCCTAATTGGTTATCCATCATTTGATTACTGCACCTCAAGCACGCTTACCTCTGAATTTCTCTCTAGATGTGCTTCTGAAAAAGCAAGTACACTTTGGTAACATAGGTAGCCAAATCAATTATCTTAATTCTTTCCATATACCATAAACCTAGATTTTACAATTTACCACCTCTCAAATAAAGCAATGCCCTCGTTACATCCTAAGATCGTGAGTGCTTACTGACTCAACACTTGTCTGGGTTCGGCTCTGATACCATTTGTAATGTTCCGAACGCCCATGGATAATAAGCTCACCCACGCTCGCTCATTTGGGCCTTTGCGCCCCATCACATCTGACAGACAGTGCGTTAATTTTCTAGAGGCTCGAAATCCTAGTTTACTGACTTTGCAATAACCAAATCACCTTTCCCCGTGTTTTGGTCTCACTCGCACGATATCGCAAATCACTTATCTATAGATCACCCATCATTTGAATGTTCCAGCTCAAGCACATTTAACTATGAAATTCTCTCTACATATACTCACGAAAAAGTAATCGCACTTTGGTAACATAGATAGTCAAATCAATTCTCTTAAGCCTTTCCATCTACCACAAACCAGGATGTTATAATTATGAATTATGTTGAATTACTCTTTATTTATATAATGTCAAACAATTAAGTTAATGTTCTTTATATCATTATAATTCAATAATATTATTCATATATTGCTTGAATGTTGATTACATACATATATATGATATGTGAAAATAAGATCACGAGGAATCATATAAATTTAAACATCAGCGTAAAAAGTATATTAATATTTATACATGCATGTGGGCCCGTCCACCTGGTATTTCTTAGTTGCACAAAACTATATATACATTTCATCGTGGTTCTATATATTGTCAAAATTACACATACAATAGAAACTCTATAAATTAGTAATCGATAAACTAATAATCCTCCTAAATTAATAAAATTCTCTGGTCCCGATTCAAAATATGACACAAATTGATAAGATAATAAGATAACAACTTTTAGAAAATCTTATATAAACATATGGTCCCACTAAAATTATAAACTAATAATTTATATGTATACATTTTATATAGTACAAATAAACTAATATATTATTTATTTTATATTCATAATGGATATTGAAATCAAAAAATATGATCGTACTCAACGATCAAGAACTCAACTATATCAAACTCTAAGAACTTTTTATTGCTTTAGAAAACTTAACTCAAAAACTAAAGCTCTCAATCTCACAACTCATAAGTTATGCTACAACCCTAGCATCTCCTTATATATAACTTAAACTTTCCTAAACTCATCAGGTTTAACATATTAGAATATTTCCTTTTCTTCTAATCCTAAACTCATTAGGATAAGCGATAACTTGTCTCTCAAGTTATTGTCAAGCTTATGCCAACATTCTCCCTCTTAAGCTTGACATCTTCATTCTTTACCTCTTGAACTCCAATGTATTCCCTCATCTCTTTAAACTTGGTTTTCCCCAATACTTTGGTTAGGATATCAGCCTTTTGTTCCGTACCAGCTACATGCTCCACGTCCACAAGTCCATCTTCTACACACTCTCTTATGAAATGAAATCTCTTGTGTATATGTTTACTTCTTCCATGAAAGACCAGATTCTTGGTCAATGCAATTGCTGACTTATTATCAATACGAATCATAGTCTTCTCCGGTTTATCACTTATGATCTCTACAAGAAGTTCCTGCAACCACAAAGCTTGTTTTGCTGCCTCTGTTGCAGCCATGAACTCGGCCTCACAAGAAGACAATGCCACAATCTCTTGCTTTGTAGAACACCAAGAAACTGGACATTCATTGAAATAAAATATGTGTCCTGATGTGCTCTTCCCCTCGTATGGATCCACATTGTAGCTGCTGTCGCAGTACCCCACAAGTCCTCTCTTGTTGTCTTGTTTAAAGAGCAGACCAAGCGCACAACTACCCTTTAAGTACCTTATCACCTGCTTCAGAGCTGCTCCATGTGATACCTATGGCTCATGCATGTACCGGCTAAGTACACCAACAGGATAGGCTAAATCTGGTCTAGTATGAATGAGATATCTGAGACATCCAATGTTTCTCCTATACTCCTTCTCGCTGATACCTTCCTCCTCTGTAGCCTTAGATAACTTAAGCCCCGGTTCCATTGGTATGTGGGTGGCATTTGATGATAGGAGTTTTTAGATTCCTAATCAAATGTTATAGTATAAAAGATATCGAACCAATTCTAAGTAATCATAAACCAATGGAATTGCAAGACAAAGCTTAATCTAAGTGCTATCAATATTAAGATGTCAAATGATTCAAGAACAATTTAAAGACTAACAAGTAACAAACTTTCTCTCAATTAGTGAAGGCTAGACTCATGGGAATATGATTATGGTTTAGGTGATCAAGTTTCAATCTAAAAAGAGCAAGCTTTCAATCAAAGTGTTTCCTTAAGTCTAAACAACTAAGCTAAGCAAGTTCTAGGTCTAGACAATTGCTCATTTGCTTTCATTAATCAAACACAAATGGTCATTGGCTTAATTAATGAAATCAATCATTAAGAGTAAGTTTAGTAACTATCTAAAACCCCTAGATACAAATGATCATTGGCTAGGTAGTATTAAAGCTAGATAAGTTGGTTCAGACATTTAATCAAACACTTTGTGGGTGGTTAAAGTCTAATGATCAAGATTAAGGAGGCCAACATTAATCAAGCATTAAAATCACTCATCTAACAAGGAAACACAAGGATCTAACACCTAACACTTTAGATCTACACTTAATCACCCTTACCAACCTATCCCATGAATCTAAAATGGATCTAGTCACTAATACACATGATTAACCTAACAACAATGATTGATTGTTGGTTAAACATGATTAGAGATCAAGATTACTCAATAAACTTATGAAAATAGGATGAAAAGAAGATAAAGTTTTGATCTTTCACCAATAAGTTCTTAGGTTTTTAGAGAGAAAATACAAGATAAGATAAAAGATTAGGTCTACAAAGTATTTATAGAAGCTGGAAAAACAAGGGTACAATGGTAAATTCATCTGGTCAAACTTCGTGTGTTGACTTTCTGAACGCTCGCAGCTGTTTGCTGAAACAGCTCCACTAAACAGCTGTAGCGCGCAGCTGTTTCCCAGCTTTATCTCACGGCCGCTGCATAGTCCAGAAATTGGACAGGGACTTTGCTTATTTTTCCAGCTATTAGTGGCTACAGCAACTCCTCGAAACAGCTCCAACTGGCTGCTGGGACACTTGAACTTTCGTGAAATAGCTCCAAAACAATCATTCTTGCCTTCAAAACATCAATTTGCTTCTAAAGTCACCCTTTGGCATCTTCATCACCTAACAAGGACACATGAAACATAATGCACCCTAAGCATGTCTAAATGATATCCTAAATGATCAAAATATACAAGATTAGATGATCAAAACAATGCAAATATGTAATACATCAACTCCCCCCAACTTGTCATTTACTTGTCCTCAAGTGAATTTTCAAAAGCAATAAGAGGAAGAGGTTTGAAAATGGAGACTCATCACCAAAAGGAACTCTTCTTAGACATCACCATGATATCCTTTCATAATCATACCAAATAGCAAGAGCAAGCACTTCATTTAACTCTAACTTCTCAAGGCCTATCCTAACTCCTTTTTTCTCTACACTCATCAACAAGAATCCACATACAACAAATCAACCAACCCTCACATTCATTAGCATAAATAAAAAGTGAATTCTTGCAAATGGTCAAATGGTCCAAATCATTTGGTTTGGTGGGAAATGGCTTGAAGTTGAGATATATATAGAGAAGGTTATGATATCTTTTGTGGTGACTTACTCTCTAGAAAACAGTAGCTTTACCATTATGCATAATATATCTAAGAAAAGGAACAACTCATGCATACAATGATCAATCTCCATTGTTCTACCCTTTTCCTAAATTTAAAAACTACCTTTTCACTACAATCTCAAACTCAATTTTCACTCACCCAAAGATTTCTCAACCACTCAACACCACTTCTAAACTTGAACTCATTTCTTTTGACATCAATTAGGGATACTTTCATACTATCTTTTGCACTCTTTTTTTTTTTTTATTATTAGCTCTCTTTGTTTTCTTTTTGAAACTACCCCATTCTTATTTATACTATGTGTATATATATCTCTCTCTTTTTTTTTTTTTTTTTTGGGGACTTCTTTTAATGCTTTTGAGCTAATCAACTTCTATTAACTTATCCCTAGATGATTACTTTTCCTTAAACCTATGAGTTCACTCTTTTCTTTCTTTCTCACTCACCCAAAATCAAGCTCTCAAAAACAATCTCATCCCATCCTAAAATGCTAGATAAATATGTCCTATAGCTAGCAAATAATGGAGACCAACCATTGTCGTTCCAATTACTCTCAACCTTATGCACATGTAAAACTTTCAGAAAAGGCCTCACTCAACAAACAATGGTGGCTTAAAAGGAGGGAAGGGTTAAGGGTATGGAGTGCCACTTGAGTTGTCAAAAGATTGGTAAAAAGGTGGGACAAACTCAAGTGTGTATAAAGCCATGATTTAGTACACAAGAGACCATAAGCAAGAAGCATTAAGTTCATTCAGTTCAGTTAAGACCGGAGTTGGCTTCAAAGATAAGTATGCTTCAAAAANAGGTGGGACAAACTCAAGTGTGTATAAAGCCATGATTTAGTACACAAGAGACCATAAGCAAGAAGCATTAAGTTCATTCAGTTCAGTTAAGACCGGAGTTGGCTTCAAAGATAAGTATGCTTCAAAAATCAATGAGTTTCAAGAGGAGTTTTCAAGGCTCGAAGTCTACAAGTCTTTCTAAGGAAGCTCTAGCTACTTGACATGATTACACAAGGGTATCAAGTTGATTTCTAAGCATGAGTCCTTTAAGAGGTAAGTTTAATCCTTGTCTCCCATGCAAATGGATGCAACTTATATGATTCTAACTAATTAATTTTTTTTTCTATGCAAATAGGTGCATGCTCTAGACTCGATTCCTAAAAATGCAAGGATGCAGCTACATGAATTTTTTTTTTTTTTTTGGTTGGAATTTTTCTAATTTTTTTTTTGTTTTTCTATACAAATATGTATTTACAATGCAAGACTCAAAGCTTTAAATCAACAAAATAAACATGATTAGTACTGGTACCTCCCCCAAACTTAAATCACACAGTCTCTTGTGTGACGTAGAAAGGAAGAGATACCGAAAATAAGAAAACTAAAACTGAGTAATAGTGGTATATACAATGATAAGGTGAAGACGATACCTGGCTAAGCGAAGAACGAGGTGCCTTCAGTGTCATCGTCGCCAGCGGTGGCGACTGAAGGAGACTCATTGGAGGAAACGCGGGCTCGAGGGGCTTTGTTCCTGTGTCTACGACGAAGCTGGTAATCCGGAGAACGATGAGGTCCATAATAGACGGGGTATCGAAGTGTTGAAGGACCAAAACCAGCCATAACATCATCTCTTTGGCACTCTGAACTGATGGAAACATGAGAGAGGAGTGAAGTGATCGTTTTCATCTGCCGCTTAAGTACCTTCACTGAGTTTTTGAGTTTGTAGATGGTGGAGTCCTGCATCTTGTTCCATCGAAGCAATTTGGCATTTTGAGATAAAGCCTGTCTCAATGCAAAGTTTGTGGTGACAGCGCCATAGGGTTGGAAGTAGTATTTTTCTGTCCCACACTTTGAGGACGGTGTAGTAGGTCCTTCATCATCAGCATCACTGGGACGAGCTTCTTGATGAGAGCCGGTCCCTGTCTTCTTTTTGCGTGGTTTGGTGATAAGATCAAGTGAACTGAAATCTGGAAAAATAAGCTCATGAGCGGCAGGGGTAAATTTTACATGCTGGGGATCAGACAGTGTAGTCAATCTCTCACAAGGAAGGATAATGTACTGCTGCTGAGGCCTTGCATCGCGTGTCCAGAAAATGCAAGCGAAACGTTCTCCAGATTTTCCTTCAAGAAACCTAGAGATGCTCAGGTATGGGAGATCAATGAAAGCTGGTCCAACATCTTGGGGTCCCAAATCAATTCCCAAACCTCCAAGAATAGCAGTTATGATGCTCCCAATATATAGTCTTGGTTTTTTGTTCACAGTGGTCCAAGCCCAGTCTTGGTAGTACTGAAATCTCTTCATCAGCAGCCCTACAAGTCCCAAATCCTCATAGTCGTCTTGTGTGGTGTGGCGTAGTGTACCTTCCTTAAGAATCGGGAGAAGCCCTAGAGCAATAAGCTTGAGCTCGTCGTCATTTACTCCGCCTGGTTCTCTCCATGAGTAGAAGGTGTGGTTAATGACTTTGTGGGCATATCGAACTCCAGGGTTAGTGATGTCAGTATTTTTATCTCCTCCCGAAACTCGCTGGCCCCTACCAATCTGACCCCATACATCGTCTGCAATGAGTGAGCTGGTGGGTAAATATGATCCGCTATTGTCCGAGAGCCCGAGAATTGATCTTATCTTCTTGAAACCAACTCTATGCCTCACCTCATTGACCTTGAAGCTGACTACCCCAAAACCATCTTCTTCATTCTCATAACCATGATATGTAACACCCAAAGTGGACAGAAATTGACGAGAGACCTCCATATGAACTCCAAAGCTCATGGTGAGAAATGATTCCATGCCTATGTTCTGAAGAATAATCCTTACATCCTCATACAACCCAAGGTTATGGAGAGCATCAGGATTTGGAAATCTCATAGGATACCACTTGACAACATTGGTGAGGTGCTGGTAAAGTAGCTCAGAGGATGGATTTCTTGTTTTTGGTGGTGCTCTCTTTCTCTTGCCTGCAGGGCCTGGGTCCTGATCGTCATGCTCACTCTCAATTTCATCTCGAGTTTCCTGCTCAATCTCGGCTACAGATGCTGCCTGTTCAGCTGGTGCTTTCTTCTTCTTCTTTCACATTCACAATAGCTCCAGCAGTAGCTAAGAATGGCCTCCCTAAAATTAAAGGATCTGTTGCTTCCTCTCCCATCTCTAACACAACAAAATCAGTAGGGATCTCACAGTTACCAACCATCAAGGGGAGATCTTCAAGTATACCAACAGGGTACTTTACCGGTCTATCAGCTAGCACCAAGGAGAGTCTACACTTTTTATATTGAGTGAATCCAAGCTTCTTTGCAATGGACAAGGGCATGAGGCTGACACTAGCTCCAAGGTCACATAAACACTTCTCAAACACAATAGGTCCAAGGGTACAAGGCAATGTAAAGCATCCTGGATCCTCAAGCTTTTTGGGAACATCTAGCCTCTGAATGATAGCACTACATTCATGAGTTAGGATCATCATACCCTCCATCTCTTTCTTCCTTGCAGTTACAGCATNCCAAGGGTACAAGGCAATGTAAAGCATCCTGGATCCTCAAGCTTTTTGGGAACATCTAGCCTCTGAATGATAGCACTACATTCATGAGTTAGGATCATCATACCCTCCATCTCTTTCTTCCTTGCAGTTACAGCATCCTTCAAGAACTTACTATACTGAGGTACAAGCATGAAGGCATCAATGATGGGCATAGTAACCTAAACTTCACTCATTTGTTTTTCAAAGAGAGCCTTGTACTTCTCTAGCAGCTGCCTCTTAGATCTTCTAGGGAATGGTAGCTTTGACTCATAGGGTGGAGGATTAAAAGAAGTTTCTTTTGTTGGAGTGACAACTTCACCATCTTGAACTGTTTCTTCTCTTCTCCAACTTTTCCTTTACCCTTAGCTTCTACTATCTTCTCCAAGATTTCATCATTTACTTTCTCATCTACAATCACCACATAATCATCTATGTTGATGGCAACCTCCCCACCTTTTTTCTCACCATCCTTGGTGAGAGCTCTAGAAGGTAATTCTCTACCACTTCTAAGGGTGATAGCTTTCATTGTTTCCTTGGGGTTTTGCTCAGATTTTCCAGGAAGAGAACCTTGTTGTCTACTAGAGTGAGAACTCATTGAGGCAAACTGATTCTAAAGAGCTTTGAACTTGTTGTTGAGATCATTGTAGCTTCCATCAATCTTGGCATGCAAATTCTTGAGCTCATATCCTACATGCTTCTCACTCCTAGTTTGAGACTCCAAGATTTGCTTCAACATAGCATCAGTACTACTCTCTTGTGGAGAAGAGGTGGATGAACCAGCTTGGTTTTGTGTAGACTGATTTCCTTTGGAGNCATGCTTCTCACTCCTAGTTTGAGACTCCAAGATTTGCTTCAACATAGCATCAGTACTACTCTCTTGTGGAGAAGAGGTGGATGAACCAGCTTGGTTTTGTGTAGACTGATTTCCTTTGGAGGGGTAGCCTTGGTTTTGTTGTCCTTGGTAACCACCTTGTTGGTTGTTGGAGTAGGACCTTTGCTTGTAGTTGTTGTAATGAAAGTTAGGCTCCTTCTTGTACCATGTCCCATTGTTGTTAATGAAGCACAGCTCCTCTTGTCCTTCTATACCATCAACCTCATTAACCACAGCATTCCCTCCTTGGTTCTGCTCACCAACAAGTTAACTTTCTCTTGTTTAGCGCCAGCTGAAATGAGCTGATCAATCTTGTCTTGTAAGGCTTTCAACTGCTTCTTAGTGTTTTGATCATCACCTCCACTGCCTCTATTGCTTCTATCATAATCATCATTGTAGACTGAATCGCTCTTAGCCATGTTCTCTACAAGCTCCAAAGTTTCATCTTCAGTTCTGCCCAAGAATGATCCATTGCTAGCAGTGTCAAGTTGGGACCTATACTTAGGCAAAACTCCTCTGTAGAATGTGCTAAGCAAACTCTCCATGTTGAAGCCATGATGAGGGCACTGAGAGATGTAGCTATTGAACCTTTCCCATGCTTCTCCAAAGTTTTCAAGATTCCTTTGAGTAAAGCCAGAGATCTCATTCCTTAGCTTGGCAGTCCTTGAGCTAGAGAAGAACTTGGTAAGGAAAGCCTTCTTGCAAGCATCCCAAGTTTCAATAGAATCTCTTGAAAGACTTCTCTCCCAAATATGGGCTTTGTCTCCTAAAGAGAAAGGAAACAACCTCAGCTTGAAGGCATCTTCAGAGACTCCATTGATCTTGGTTGTGCTACACAGCTGGTCAAAGTTATGCAAATGATCAAGAGGATCCTCCAAGGCAAGACCATGGTACTTGTTTTGTTGGATCATGTTGATGAGGCTGGACTTGATCTCAAAGTTGTTATTTGCCACAGCTGGAGCCCTAATACCAGCTCTTTGACCATTGATGTTACGCTGATCATGAGTACCAATGGTCCTTGCTTGGCGCTGTGGGTGTTGTGGCCTTAGGTTGTCAGCTCCTAGACCTACACCCTCTTCATCTTGAGGCTGCTGGTGATGTTGTTCCATCACTAACCCCAATCTGTGTAAATGAGCCTGTTGCTCTTCTTCTCTTCTCCTCCTTGCTATCTCCCTTTCAAAAGCTCTGATGTCCTCAACTCTTGGCACTAGACTTGATGAGCCTTGGCTCCTTAAGTTCATACACCTAAGATTCAAAGGAAAAGGAAGAAGGAGAATCAGTAACAAAGTAAAAGAAAAATGACTTAGTCTCAAGCAAGTGACTAAATCCCAATGTTACAATCAACTTAGAATTTGGCAACGGCGCCAATTTGATGATAGGAGTTTTTAGATTCCTAATCAAATGTTATAGTATAAAAGATATCGAACCAATTCTAAGTAATCATAAACCAATGGAATTGCAAGACAAAGCTTAATCTAAGTGCTATCAATATTAAGATGTCAAATGATTCAAGAACAATTTAAAGACTAACAAGTAACAAACTTTCTCTCAATTAGTGAAGGCTAGACTCATGGGAATAGGATTATGGTTTAGGTGATCAAGTTTCAATCTAAAAATAGCAAGCTTTCAATCAAAGTGTTTCCTTAAGTCTAAACAACTAAGCTAAGCAAGTTCTAGGTCTAGACAATTGCTCATTTTCTTTCATTAATCAAACACAAA
Source organism: Eruca vesicaria subsp. sativa (assembly GCA_932364175.1). Classification (NCBI taxonomy): domain Eukaryota; kingdom Viridiplantae; phylum Streptophyta; class Magnoliopsida; order Brassicales; family Brassicaceae; genus Eruca; species Eruca vesicaria. The sequence goes on from CAKOAT010998668.1 coordinate 62,834, forward strand.
TGGTCATTGGCTTAATTAATGAAATCAATCATTAAGAGTAAGTTTAATAACTATCTAAAACCCCTAGATACAAATGATCATTGGCTAGGTAGTATTAAAGTTAGATGAGTTGGTTCAGACATTTAATCAAACACCTTGTGGGTGGTTAAAGTCTAATGATCAAGATTAAGGAGGCCAACATTAATCAAGCATTAAAATCACTCATCTAACAAGGAAACACAAGGATATAACACCTAACACTTTAGATCTACACTTAATCACCCTTACCAACCTATCCCATGAATCTAAAATGGATCTACTCACTAATACACATGATTAACCTAACAACAATGATTGATTGTTGGTTAAACATGATTAGAGATCAAGATTACTCAATAAACTTACGAAAATAGGATGAAAAGAAGATAAAGTTATGATCTTTCACCAATAAGTTCTTAGGTTTTTAGAGAGAAAATACAAGATAAGATAAAAGATTAGGTCTACAAAGTATTTATAGAAGCTGGAAAAACAAGGGTACAATGGTAAATTCATCTGGTCAAACTTCGTGTGTTGACTTTCTGAACGCTCGCAGCTGTTTGCTGAAACAGCTATAGCGCGCAGCTGTTTCCCAGCTTTATCTCACGGCCGCTGCATAGTCCAGAAATTGGACAGGGACTTTGCTTATTTTCCCAGCTATTAGTGGCTACAGCAACTCCTCGAAACAGCTCCAACTGGCCGCTGGGACACTTGAACTTTCGTGAAATAGCTCCAAAACAATCATTCTTGCCTTCAAAACATCAATTTGCTTCTAAAGTCACCCTTTGGCATCTTCATCACCTAACAAGGACACATGAAACAGAATGCACCCTAAACATGTCTAAATGATATCCTAAATGATCAAAATATACTAGATTAGATGATCAAAACAATGCAAATATGTAATACATCAGCATTACACTCGCTCATACTTGCCTCCTCTAGTATCTTCATAGCATATCTCTCTTGTTTCAATAGTATGACTTCTCTAGTTTGAGCCACTTCAATTCCAAGATAATAGGAAAGTTGCCCAAGGTCACTCATCTCAAATTTGCTCGCCATGTCATCCTTAAACTCTTGTATGATATCTAGACTTGAGCCTGTAACTAACAAGTCATCTACATAAACCGCAACCAAAAGAATATTGCCTCTTGTTTCCCTTTTAAAAAGCGATGGCTCCTTAGAACACTTGCCGAAGTTAAGCTCTTTAAGGATTGATATAAGCGTAATGTTCCATGCTCTTGGTGCTTGTCTCAAACCGTAGAGAGCTTTATGCAGTCTGTATACTTTATCTTCACTACCTCTTACCTTAAAACCATCAGGTTGAGACACATAAACCTCTTCATCCAAATCCCCATGTAGGAACGCTGTTTTTACATCCAAATGATGTATTTCCCAACCATTGGAAGCAGCTAACGCAATGATAATCCTCACGGTTTCAATACTTGCAACAGGTGCAAAGACTTCCTCAAAGTCTATGCCATGTCTTTGTACATAACCCTTTGCAACAAGTCTAGCTTTAAACTTCTTAATACTACCATCTGCATTACGCTTGATTTTGAACACCCACTTTAATCCTATTGCTTTGCATCCAGTGGGAAGATCTACGAGTGTCCACGTCTTGTTTTTCTTGATTGATGTTATCTCATCTTCGCATGCTTCCCTCCAGACCTTATCATGTTTGGCTTCGTTCCAATCCCATGGCTCCTCATTGATCAAAAATAACATCCTCTCTATCTCTTGTATTCAGCCACTAGAACATAATCATCTAAGTAGCTTGGTCTTACTCTTTCCCTCGTAGATCGTCGTAGGTTCTGAGGTTCTACTTCTGAGTTCTCAGCCTCGTTGTGATCACTGTGATCACTTTCAGCATCACTAGCTGCATCTTCTTCCTGTGCTTCCTCCTCTTGAGACTCATCTGCAGGGAATGAGAATTTAATCTCTTCTATGTCTACACACGATTCTCTCCCTGTTATGTTCCAATTCCAAGTCTTATCTTCCACAAAAACAACATCTCTGCTAACTACTATCCTCTTAGCCTTCGGATCATACAACCGATAGGCTTTAGTTCCAGGTTCTGTTCCAAGGTAGATCAACTCTCTTGATCTATCATCGAGCATCTTGAGATGTGGTGCCTCACTCTTTGCATAACAAACACAGCCAAATACACGCAGATGACTCACATCTGGTTTCTTCTCCTTATAGCATTCATATGGTGTTTGTATGTTCAGAGTTCTCGTCCCAACTCTGTTTATTAAATACGTTGAGTGTCTTACCGCTTCTCCCCATATGTAGTTTGGAACTTTTGCATGTTTCATGATGCTTCTTACCATCNTTCTCCTTATAGCATTCATATGGTGTTTGTATGTTCAGAGTTCTCGTCCCAACTCTGTTTATTAAATACGTTGAGTGTCTTACCGCTTCTCCCCATATGTAGTTTGGAACTTTTGCATGTTTCATGATGCTTCTTACCATCTCCATCAAGGTTCTGTTTCGCCTCTCAACAACTCCATTCTGTTGTGGAGAGTATGGTGTTGTAAGATGTCGTTTTATGCCATGAGTATTGCAGAAATCTTCAAACTCTTGAGAGGTAAACTCACCACCTCTGTCTGTCCTCAACGTTTTGATCTCTACTCCTGATTCTTGCTCAACTAGTCGCTTGAATCTCTTGAATCTCTTGAACCTCTCAAACGCTTCACTTTTATCCTTTAGTAAAATAGACCACATGTACCGCGAGTAATCGTCAATCAAGACGAATATATACCTACTTTTCCTTGCAGTTGGCGGTGTGATTGGCCCACACAGATCACCATGAACTAGCTCTAGCTTCTGTGATGCACGGTATGTACTTGCCTTTGGGAATGTTGCTCTTGTTTGTTTACCCATAAGACAAGAAGTACATGCTGCTTTCTCTAAGGTTATATTAGGCATGCCACTGATCATCTCTTTATTTAGCATCATCTTCATAATGTCTATATTAGCATGTCCAAACTGTGCATGCCATAGTGCTGAATCACTAACTCCACTAAGCTGTAGGCACTTTGTACTCTCAACATCCACCGTCACCTTGTACAGTCTGTTCTTTGACCTTAATGATCTCACTAGCAGGTTCCCATCCTTGTCGTACAAGTTTAAATAATTATCTCTCATCCTGATGTCACAACCAGATTCTGTGGCTTGACCAAGATTAATGATATTACTCCTAAGATCAGGAATAAAGTATACATCTGTCAAGATCTTTCTCTTGCCATCCCTTGTGATGAAAAGGATTGAACCGTTGCCTTTAATATCTATCTGTGAATCATCTCCGAACCTTACTTTTCCTGTGATTGTTTCATCAATTTTGCAAAAGAACTCACGGTTTCCTGACATATGATTACTCGCACCATTGTCTAGATACCAGATATTATCACAAACTTGTTGTTCTGCTTCCTCAAAATTGCTTGGCAAGACATTCTTCTCATTAAGAAAGAAAATCTCGTGCACCATCAACTCTTCTGCCTCATGTGTACTATCATTCTCAGTTTCTTGTGTCTCTCGGAGCTTAAGCAAGCGATCAGGACAATTATATGCATAGTGTCCAGTCTTATCACACCTAAAACACACCACACGAGATGTATCTCTCCCTTGTTTCCAGTTACCACGACCATTATTGCGACCTCGGCCTCTTCCTCTGTTATTAAAACGTCCCCTTCCTCTGCCATATCCTTCCTGTTGACTCTGAGAATCCATGTTGGCATACATGAGTTTCCCTTGTTCCTCTTGTTGGTCATCTATCTTGATTCTCTCTTCATAAGCCTTTAGTCTCCCAACAATCTCCTCAAAACTAATTGTGTTTAAGTATGTAAATTGTTCTATTGCAGCAATAATATTGATGTATTTTTTTCTTTGGAAGGCTGCTTAAGAACTTCTTCACAAGCTTTGGCTCGTTGATCTCCTTACCTAGGGCTCTTGATTTAGAGGAAATCTCTGAGATTTTTCCTGAGAACTCATCTATAGATTCTGTGTCTTTCATCTTAAGACAACTAAACTCATCCATAAGGGTCTGTATCCTTGCTTCACGCACCCTATCAGCTCCCACATGTCTAGTCTTAATCGCTTCCCATATTTCCATTGCAGAGACAAGATAGGCAACATTCAACAGCAGAGTCTCTGGAATTGATTGGAAAAGTAGTGCTCGTGCCAAGACGTTTTTATCAGATTTGGCTTCTTCTCCTGGATCGATCGCCTCCCATGCCTTGTGCACCTGAAGCGCTGCCTTCATCCTCATGTTTCATACTGTGTAATTTACAGAGGTAAGCATTGGACATTGTATTGTTGTCGGAATACTATCCTTCGCTTTGCTTACTGCAACTATCTCTCCCATAACTTTTGATTTCAATCAAGCTCTGATACCAATTATTGAAATAAAAAAATATGATCGTACTCAACGATCAAGAACTCAACTATATCAAACTCAAGAACCTTTTATTGCTTTAGAAAACTTAACTCAAAAACTAAAGCTCTCAATCTCACAACTCATAAGTTATGCTACAACCCTAGCATCTCCTTATATATAACTCAAACTTTCCTAAACTCATTAGGTTTAACATATTAGAATATTTCCTTTTCTTCTAATCCTAAACTCATTAGGATAAGCGATAACTTGTCTCTCAAGTTATTGTCAAGCTTATGCCAACAATGGAGTTATTATTATATTTTCATAACACTTAATATTTTTTATGAGATTTAATCAAATCATATCTAAAACCATATTTAAATTCTTTGAACATATTTTATGTATGCCAAATAATATATTAAAACTAATATGAATAACAATAATTTTTAAAAAATTTAATTAATGTATATATACTAAAATGAAATATTTTATTATTTTAAAATATATCTACCTTGGCATACTAAAATGAAATATTTTATTATTTTTAAAATATATCTACCTTGGCAAGGTGTTCTTGAAGTATGGTGCACAGTTGGTTCGTCAAGAACAAGAAGTGGGATGAATGGTAGGAAGTTTGGAGGTAACGAAGTGTTTGTTGTGTTTTATCCTGAAGACAAGTTTGATCAAGGAGACTCGGAGCCTGAAGTAAGGCTTGTTTCTTTGCTTTCTATGACTTTTTAAGTTATCTGTAACTTTTTGTTTGTTTGTTTTCTTCAGTTAAAGGATCCTTTGCATGTGATTTTAGGTCCAAAATATGATTTCATAATTTAAATTCATTGATAAAAAAACATATTAACCATAGATTTTTCTTTTTTGAGCAAATGATAATTGATTAAAGAGAAAAAAACTTACTGTGGATCAAGACCCAACACAAAGAGTTTGGTATAAAGAGAAGCATTTACAAGTGTATCTGCAGGCCCATTAACTATTACATTTTCTATAAATGAAAGAAGCATGAAAAGAAAGAAATAAAGAGATGATGTCGATTCAGTATCTGATAACACCCCAAAAAATTCTACAAATTGTTGATTCGTGGTGATAAATATGAACCATAGATATAATATATTACTTTCATAGTTTTTGTATACATTATATTATTATATTATGAATATTTACTTCCACTAATGTTAAAATCAAGGTTTATGTATAATCTAGACATAATTTTTTTTTGTTTGTTATTTAAATATATTTTTGTAATTAGTATATTAAACATGTTTGAACAAAGAATATATATTAATATATATATATATATATATCCTTGTTTGTAAACTCGCTAGGCGCTACGCGTGCGGTTAGGTAGCGCCTAGCGCCGAATCAATTAATCGGAAACTATGCGGGGATTAATCGGAGATTTGTTTTAGAGTATTTTTATATGATAGCGTATATATATTATTTGTTTCCTATATTTACAAGAAATCTGTCTCAGTGTAGTGGTCAAGAGCTTTGTTCCCACGCCCCCGGCCTAGGTTCGAACAACATTGACCACAAATTTCTGTTTTTCTTTAATGAGGGACAAATTTGTGATTAACCAATCATTTTCTTTTTCTTAAGGTTTACTAGTTGCATACTCCCCGCGCAAGCACGGGGCTGGGATTATTGTGTTTGCGTGTATTTTTTTGATTGTTGGTTTAGTGGATTCTTCTATTGACACCAAATAATAAGAAATAAAAAGAATGTAGTAAGAGTGTAAAGTGAAAATATTGTATATACAATGTGTTAAATATTATTTATATGTGAAGTAAGGTTTATAGGAATAGTTAGGCTATAATATAGTTTTTAGTATGTAAAAGTAGGTGTCTATTTTTTTTTTTTTTGCTGTAAATAGTTTTTATATCGTAGGTCAAAACTTGATATAATTCTATATTTATAGTATTTATATTTGTATTAAACGATTTATCAATTTGAAAATAACCTTAATTAAGTTAATATTCGTTGTTTAAGTTTCGTTAGATAGGTTTTTATATATGTTTTTTTGTAAGTTTGGGTTTTGTTCATAAAAGATGTGGCATTTTTATCTACGGCGTCATCGACTGTGAGAATCCATTCGCAGGAGTTTGGAGTCGGTGGTGAGGAATGTTTTCAATGAAATTATAGTAGTTATTAAAATGTAAGAGAAATTACATATTCATTTAATAAATAATGAAAAATACTTACATTTTGTTGTTTATTTTATTTTATTTCACATATAATTTTTTTGAAAATATATTAGGAATGTATTAAATATTATTTATATGTGAAGTAAGGTTTATAGGAATAGTTAAGCTATAATATAGTTTTTAGAGTGTAAAAGCATGTGTGTGTTTTTTTTTGTAAATAATTTTTATATCGTAGATTAAAACTTGATATAATTATATATTTATAATATTTATATTTGTATTAAACGATTTATCAATTTGAAAATAACATTAATCAAGTTAATATTCAGTTGTTTAAGTTTCATTAGGTAGGTTTTTATATATGTTTTTTTGTAAGTTTGATTTTTGTTCATAAATGATGTGGAATTTTTGTCTACGACGTCATTGACTGTGGGAATCCATTCGACAGAGTCTGGAATCGGTGGTGAGGAAGGTTTTCAATGAAATTATAGTAGTTATTAAAATGTAAAAGAAATTAATGTAAGAGAAATTACATATTCATTTAATAAATAACGAAAATAATTAATTTTTGTTGTTTTTTTTATTTTATCTCACATACAAATTTTTTGAAAATATATATTACAAATATGTGCAATGATTTAACTTTTTGAGCTCTTAATCTATATTATTCAAGTCTCATTAAGCTATCCACGTAGACAACTTAGGAAATATGTGCAATGATTTAACTTTTTGAGCTCTTAATCTATATTATTCAAGTCTCATTAAGCTATCCACATAGACAGCTGCGTATGACTCACTTTTTTTGTTTTTGGTCTGTTTGGTTTTGGATCCATTTTTATTATTTTAGGTTGAGCTATATTATAATAGGATAGTTTTAAGGCTCTTTAAGCCATCTGCGTAGGCAACCGCATAAGACATGCTTTTTTTTGTTTTTTTATTGTTTGTTTTTTTATCTATTTTTAACTACTTTTGGGTTTGAACTTGTTAAGTTTTAGGGTTTATCCAACTATTTTGATCTTTAAAACAATAAGCCAAAAAAAACATAAAAACCTTATAAACAAAAAACCCATATGATAATAAACCAAATAAAAAACAAAAAAAAAAACATGATAGCTACGTGGTTTGAACCCACGATCTTGCATGTTTAATTAGACACCTTATACCACTTGGCTAAAGTATATTTCATTGTTTGTAATCATCTTACCAAAACTATGAGCTTTTAAAAAATATCTATGCGACCCACAAAACTGCTGACGTGGCGCATTGTGGAGCTTAGAAAGTCTACTATTATAATATAGATTCTCTGCAATTTTTTTTGACGGCTGCAGATTTGTTTTTCGATTTCTCATCATTTCCTTGTGTTTTTCTTATTCTTTTAGTCCCCACAATATAGATATAGTGTAGAACTTCGATTTATGGATTAAAACGAGCCAAAACTTGAGCTTTTTCCATAGCATCTGATTTTTTATCTGATTAGACTAAAATCACTACGATTCCTTACCGCCTAACGTGTATTCGTCGCGTTTTCGGATCAAATCGCCGCGTTTTAGAACAAGGATCTATATATATATATATATATATATATATATATATATATATATATATATATATATATATATTTATATTTATATATGAGTTATTTGAAACTAACCTTTAATTAATTTATGAGTTACAAAACAAATGTTACTGAAATTCGTACTACACTTAAGAACTTCATTAAGGTTAATATATTCTCTTATAATATAGGTATAATGTAGTGACGGATCTACGTGTAATATTAAGGGATCAGTTGCCACCACAATAATATAACAATTCGATAAAGTGTATTAAGGATACAATGAATTATGGTAGTTAGTTGGTTAAAATCTCTTTTTGCTCTCACCAAATTTGCGTTCAAACCTCCCATTACTCTTATTCTTTCTGATTTTAATTTTTTGCCTCCATTCAATATATTTTCTGGATCGGCCACTGGTTTAATGGGCTATTATAATAATTGTTCTTCCAATGTTAAGGAGCTGATTCTCAGTAGAATAATAGATATTTTTAACAAATCATAAATACTATGTGCAAATTTTTTATTTTTTTTTAAAAAACTGCAAAGCTATTTATTTTAACTATTTGTGTTTCAAAAAAAAAGAACAGTAACTCTATATATAGGTTCATTGTGTGATCGTTCTGTATAAAACTCAAACAAACTTTAGAATAAATAATTTATCATATACTCTGAGCAAAACGTTATACAAAAATTCATAATAAACTTAGCTTTATGTCATTTTAGTTTATCATTCCACCATGTGACACCTCTTTGTACTTCTTCTGTTATCCCAGATCCTTATATCCATATATGTATGTTAGTAGCATTTCCCTCTACATAAATATGGTGTGAAGTGTCAGCAATCATAAGAAGCTACCATAACTTACAAAATATGGCTGGTTCAAAATCAGATAGGACCATGATCTACTTCATAAATATAAAATAGGTTAGCCTATTTTATTTGTACATTTACAACATAAACTCACATTTACAACACAAACTCAACTAACCAAATACTTATCTATTACTTAATCAATGCGATGGGTGATGGAGAATATGCTTCAATATTCGACTTACCAAAGTTTTGGGACAGACTGTAAGGACCTGATCACCATGATCAAGGAACCTCATGCATGGCCATGCTTTGCAACGGAATTGGAGAGGATAGAGACTCTGCAGATATGCTTCCCAGACTTCAAGACTACTCATGTTCCACGAGAGAAAAATCAGATTTCTGATTTCTTAGCTAAAACTGCTAAATCTTTCCATAGGGAGTTAGGTTTTATTGGTTATTCTATTCCGGTATGGTTACCCATGCCCCCTCAAATTTGAGTAACAGAATAACATTTCTTTGTTAAAAAAAAAATGAGGACGATTTACAAGGTAAATATTTTCTCGTAATTTTACAAGTTGTTTACTACTACTTTACGAGGAATTTATAATTCATCGTAAAGTCCTAGTACAATTACAAAAAAATCATTTTGTCGTAATTTACATCTTCGTTTACGACGAAGGTACTAGGAATTAGAAGTTTCATCGTAAATCCAAAGTAAAATTATTAGGATTTTACGACGAATCCTTTAACCGGTACATTAAATAAAAATGTGTTCTTAACCCAACTACTTCCGTTGTAAAAACGTTGTCAAGCAGATATGAAAGAGTTATAAAATCCTAGTAAAACTTGTCCTTGTAAATTCGTTGTTACACATTTACGAACCAAGCTCGATAATTTCCTATATATATGTGTCATTCCTCAATCCAAACAACACACAAAGAAATACAAAGATGAAAAAACTAAGGAAAAAATTACTACGACTTATGTATCAATTTTTCTAGAAATTGAAAGGAGTACATGGTCACCAGAACAGTTCTTATCAATTCCACATAGTTTTTCCTTGAGAAGTCGATGAATAGCTATGAGGAGTTAATAAAAATGTTCCGATGACCGTGCACTCCCTTTAGTTTTTTTGGAAAAAAATCCAATAATTTTTTTAATACTTATACATTCGCCGTAATGCAGTTGTAAATTTAAAACTACATTACAACAAAAGTTGTTAGGTGAAATGTTGTTCATCTAACTTAATTCGTTGTAAATGCGTTGTAACCAATATGTTAGGGACATGTAAAATCATAGTAAATCTTTCCTTGTAAATACTTAGTAATTTTTTTACCTACCAAACTCGAAAATATTTCTATACATATGAGTATTCTCATTCCATATCAACACACAAACCAAAAAAAACTACAAAAAATGTCTGATGGAAAAAATAATTTTGAATTGCGGAGTTGGATGTATATGCATAAAGATTCTGACGGTAGAGTGACGAATGCATTTCTTGGTGGGCTAGAGATATTCATGACCAGGCAGGCTGTACACCGCTCACGCGGGAATGTGGTAAGATGTTCTATCCCTGTCGGAAATGCAAGAATTCAAAATTTTCCCGTACTAAAATTGTATGGAAACCTTTAGTACACAGAGGTTTACACCACAGTACTATAATTGGTTTCGACATGGACAGGTTTATGGAAGAAATGAAGCTAATGGTAGTAGTAATAGTAATTTTCAGAAGGTTGGTATTAATGAGGAACCAAATCATTTGCATAACGAATAAAATCACTCTGCTGAACATATGGTAGATCATGATAGGGTTCACGACATGATTACTGATGCATTTTTAGAAACTACTACAACAATAGCTGATAAAACTTGAAATGTTGAAGAACCTAATTTGGATGCAAAAAGGTTTTATGAAATGCTAGATGCTGCAAATCCACCAATCTACACTGGTTGTAGAGAAGGTCACTCTAAATTGTCTCTAGCAGTTAGGATGATGAATATTAAAACGGATCATAATTTATCTAAGAATTGCATGGATGCATGGACCGAGTTGTTTAAAGAGTATTTGCCAGAAAACAACGTGACAGCTGAATCTTATTATGAGATTCAGAAATTGGTTTATAGTCTTGGATTGCCATCGGAGATGATAGATGTTTGCATCTGCAACTTCATGATCTACTGGAGATATACAATGTGATATGCAATGTGTAGGAGGAAACAACTAATCATGTGTTTTTGTTCCACCAACGGTCCAGACATGGACCCTCTCAGTGATCCTTAGAACCTGAACAATTTCCCTCTACAATCACTTTGTGCAAACATGAATTATATATTTTGGAGAATATCATTGCAAATGAAAAATTATCAGTTTACATGTACTTTATGGTATATTTGAAAAGGATGTAATAACATGGTTTTTAACAACATAAAGCGACACTTTCGAACGAGGCGCATGTGGAGGTATCACAATCGATTATCCAATCAAGTAGTGTGGAGGATACGTCATGCTTATCTCAAAGACCGTGTCAGGGATGCTTTATTGTGGGTTCATCATGGAAGGAGAAGGGGGAAAAAATGGAAGAAAGATGGTATAGCATATTGGAGATATTGAGGTACTCATGGGACACAAAATACGAGTCAGCTTTTCACCCCTACATACAGAGATAGAAACACTCATTTGAATAATGGAAATAACAAAGAATTAGAACAGTTTCATGTGACATTTGCGACAAGTTGTGTTTAGCTGGTGAAGATGGTTGTAGAACCAAAAGAATGACCTGCTTTTCCAACATATTTGGAAGATATACGTATCCTAAATGAGAGTTTTAGTCACTTGGAGATTATACATGTTTCTCGCATGCATAATACAAAAGCGGAAAATCTTGCACGAGTGTCAGTAATCAATTGTCCTATGTCGTTCATTTAGACACAAAACTACCGATTTGGTTTGTATAGTCTTAATTAAGTCTATTTAAGTTGATCAAAAAAATATCTTTAGGTATATCATAAATCTCCTCTCAGCCAAACAAATGTAACCATTATGCAAACAATTATATTAATAATGCATACAAATATAATCATTGATTTCTAAAAATCTAAAAATATTATCCAAAGAATTAGATAAAAAAAATTTGAATGTTATATAACGTTTTTAATTAATAGTGATTTCATTTTAGAATATTCATAAAAAATTTAATCAACTGTAGAATTTATCTCAGCATTCATATTATTGCCTAAAATCTAATCAAAAAATAGTAAGCGTAGAAATTAGTATCCACACCATTCATTCACATTAACACAACTTTTCACATACATTGTTTACAGATGCATTTCTAACTTTTTTTAGTTCCATGGTAAACGACATCATCAACTATTTTTCTCTCAAATATTACTATAGTATTAGTAAATATAAAGTAGATTTATGTTATTTTAAAAAGTTTTATGTTTTGAAAGCGCATATCAAAATTTTAGTTAGAGTAATTAAAACTTAAAAAAAACTGCATATGAACTTCAAATGTTTCAAATATTAAATTCCTTAAGATAAGTTAGTTTGAGAGTGTTTCCTAGAAGTTATACTTCACATAAATTGTTCCCGAATGAGGCGTGAATAATCTTACGTAGTGTTATCTTGTGAGTCAGTATTGGCTTAAATCATGTTTCACTATGGAGCAAAATTAAGAGTTAAAAAGAAGGTATCACATCTCAAATGTAAAATATAATTGATAATATAATATAGTATTATAATTTTTGTTTATAATATAGTATACTGCGTTATTGCTTTTTCACATGAGAATTTTCGTCCAAATAATGAAAAATGTGTATACTATTTATTGATATGACTATAGCTTTATTCGTGTTTCATTTTCACACACGTTTTTATCAAAAAAAAAAAAGTATGTGAGGAAAACGTGGAGATGTGAAAAGAGAGAGAAGTGAGGAGAGACAAAGAAAGGGAAAACTCCATTATAAAAACTTCCCTAAATATGCTTTTATTTGACCGGTGAAAACGCGTCGCTTTCTCATGCGTTTTCCTCTCTTCCCTCCCTTCCTCTATTGATTCATTTCCTTTAGGTTTTGACATTCAATTTAGCTACCAATCAAAAAGAAATTTTTCAGAAAGAAAAAGTCAATACGTACAAATATTTCTATTATCTATTTTCCTTTTTCTTTCTCGGAGCAGAGATAATCTCTGGTTATTAACGACGGTGATGGATCTGAGCCTAACATTACGCATTATAGGGGGTGTATTCATGGCGTTGATCCAATTGGCTAGCGGCAATTTCGTGTTTAACGTGACGCATAAGTTTGCCGGAAAAGATAAGCAGCTATCGGAGATCAAGTCTCACGACAGCTTCCGTCACGCTAGAATGCTTGCGAACGTTGATCTCCCTCTCGGCGGGGATAGCCGCGCTGATTCAATTGGGTAAAGCTCTTCTTCTCCAGTCTAAAATTGCGCTATCTCTAAGATAGAATGTGATCATAATTACATTATTGTGTATTATTTCAGTTTGTACTTCACGAAAATCAAGCTTGGATCACCGCCAAAGGATTACCATGTTCAAGTTGATACAGGAAGTGATATACTATGGGTCAATTGTGCACCTTGTCCCAAATGTCCTGTCAAAACTGATCTCGGTGTATGCAATGCTTCTTTTTGAACTTTTTGAGCTTTAGATCATTTCATCTTTTATGTTTTTTGCTACGCAGATACCTCTAAGGTTGTATGACTCAAAAGCTTCTTCTACTTGGAAGAAAGTTGGATGTGAAGATGATTTCTGTTCCTTCATTTCACAATCAGACACTTGCGAACCAAAGAAGAAGCCATGTAGCTATCGTGTTGTGTATGGAGATGGAAGCACAAGTGATGGTGATTTTGTCAAGGATAACATTACTTTGGATCAAGTCACTGGAAACCTCCGAACTGCACCCCTTTCCCAGGAAGTGGTATTTGGTTGTGGAAGTAATCAGTCTGGGCAACTTGGGCAAACCGACTCAGCCGTTGATGGAATTATGGGATTTGGACAAGCAAATACCTCAATCATTTCGCAACTAGCTGCCTCGGGTAATGTCAAGAGGGTCTTCTCACATTGCTTAGACAATGTGAATGGAGGTGGCATTTTCGCTGTTGGGGAAGTGGAGTCTCCATTGGTGAAAACAACTCCTTTAGTTCCTAATCAGTAAGTGGGCGAAGCTACTTCTGTTAGTTATGATCGATCTAGGAAGTAACCAACTAACTACTCTCTTGTTTCTTTGTTATAATAACTTGATCCAACAATATTTTAGGGTACACTACAATGTCATTTTAAAGGGAATAGATGTGGATGGTGAACCTATTGACCTCCCACCAAGCATAGCTAGTTTCGGCGGGAGTGGAGGAACCATAATTGACAGCGGTACAACTTTAGCCTACTTACCACAGGATCTATACAACTCACTTCTTAAACAGGTGCGATAATCTTTGTTTCTAGTTCAAAACCACAGACCTGACATGTTTTTTTTTTTTGTGCCAACGACCTGACATGTTATTTCCTGCAAATAATATATAGATCACTGCTCGGACACCGGTAAAACTTCACATGGTACAGGAGACTTTTGCGTGTTTCAGTTTCACTTCCAAGTAAGATGAATTGCTTCCTGTTTCTAGCATGTATACATCTTCTTCCTAAAGATCTGAACTGTTACCTCTTTTTTTTAAAAAAAAAAAACTATTAAGTGGATGTTCTAATAATATATTTTTCCTTGTACCTGCAGCACAGATAAAGCATTTCCGGTAGTCAATCTTCATTTCGAAGACTCACTCAAACTGACTGTTTATCCTCACGACTATCTTTTCTCACTTCGTGTAAGTCAATACAGAGAAAGCATTTTCCTACTTGCATGTGTTTATATAGACAGAACATTCGTGTTTTGCCTAAGCATTTTTGTCAGTCTCATCCACAAATTGAGCTCTCCAACAGGAAGACATGTACTGCTTTGGTTGGCAATCTGGTGGAATGACCACTCAAGACGGATCCGATGTAATCCTTTTGGGAGGTTAGTTTCAAATCATACTATTGTATATTTTTCATCTGCACTTGAAGCTTCTCTATATAGACTTATATTTTTTTCCTGCATGAGACAACCTTTATACGATCATTTTTGTTTTTTCATTTGTCCTAAAACCAAAGTTAGGTGGTAGCATTTAGATATAAACCATACTAAACAGAGCAAAGGTTTTTTAATTTGTGGTTGATGTATCCGACTTCAAATTCGGTTTCTTCATATGTAGATTTGGTGCTCTCCAACAAGTTAGTAGTATACGATCTTGACAATGAGGTCATTGGATGGGCAGACCACAACTGTAAGTATCTAACACACTGAGAACAAGCAGGACAGATCGAAGAAACCAATATGTATTTTTTTGTGCTGGTTTGGTTAGGTTCCTCAAGCATCAAAGTGAAAGATGGGTCAGGAGCTGCTTACTCACTCGAAGCAGATAATCTCATATCTGCTTCTTCGGTGATTAACGGAACATTTGTAACTTTATTGTCGATACTTATTTGGGTTTTCCTTTCATTTACTTCACAGTTTTGCTAAAAGGAGATGATCCTTTTTGTGATGTGATTTGGCTTTTTAGAGTCATGTAATTTACATACAACTAGTGAACTTATTCTTCTCAAAGATAAATACATATTGTATTGTTTTAGTCTACTGCTCGGCTGCAACTATAATATTATTGTCTTACAGTACAGGCCATACTTTATGAAAATGATTTTACTTGTCAAGAATAGTTATATATTTGGAAAAAAGAGCAAATAAGACATGTGTAAGGTAATGAGTTTTGTGGAGAAGTAGAAATGTTATCTCGTAATGCAGTTTAAAATTTTACAAACCAAAGTTTTTTATTTTCTTGTTTGTGCCTAGGTTTTGCATATAAAATTTTTGGGATTATTTTGATTTACTATTAAAATCAAAATACTTGAATTTGAATGTTGTCTTCATTAAATTTTTCGTTTAAAATTTGATTTTAGATTGAAAGATTTGATTTATATCGTGTGTGAGTCGTTATTTTCATGGTTGTTTTTATTTTTATCATCCTTTTTGTTGAAATTGTTTGTTGTCATAAGACCCAACTAAGTCTCATTACAGCAGGTTAAATTTCCTAATATGATTGTTGAGATGGTTGGAAATGGACTATGTTATGTTTTTATTTTATTTTGACATATTTTAATTTATTTATTTTATTTTAAGGCAATTAGTTTCAGTTATGGGTTTATGTGTTACTTATTGATTGTTTTGTATTGAATCTCTTGTTTAAACTGTGCAAATATATACTTTTGATTTTCATATCAATATTTGAAAATATAAATTTCATATGCAGCATACTTTTGATTTTCATATCAATATTTGAAAATATAAATTTCGTGTGCAGCACTTTTAATTTTTTAACATTAATTTTGAATACACTAACCTTTGATGTTTTGTTTATAAATCAATATTTTCATTTGTTTGTAATAGTAATAGGTGGCATATATGTTTACAAACAACATGTATATGTATCACTATTAAAAACAAAATCATGAGAATGCAATTGTTTTTGCTTCTTTCTTAATGCTTATTATACTTTAAATTTGATTATAAGTAGAACGATTTTCAAAGTTGTGGTTGATTGATTTCAACACTAAAACATGAATTATGTCTCATTTTATGTATTTCTTTTTTTGAATTTAGAGATATTTTCTCATTCTCTTAATTATTGTTGTTTTATAGGATGCCAAAATAGTATAATAAACAACACATTTACGGGATTTTTGCAAATTTGACTCAAAACTCAAAGTCAAACACAAAACTAACCTTTATTTTTTATTTTTACTTTTATTCATCCCATCTGATCATATTATTTACGAAAATGTCACCAATTTTTTTTTTTTGAAAATTATTTTTTTTTACTTTCGCAACTTCATCATCTTCAAGTATTTATAAGATTGTTATTGCCATCAATACCCTAACTACTATGAACAACCAATTTGAAGCTCTTAATGAACCTAAAATCGATTTACACTCTCTATTTCTCAATTGTTATGAACTAAAAACAACATCTCTTTCACTTTGTCTCCATATTCATCCAAAAAACTCAAGCTTTTGATTCAAAAAAATTTATGATTGATAGAGTCATTCAAGGTTTCTATTTTTTGTGAGTTACTTTCGTTTGAGGTTCTGGGTGGGTTGGAGAATACTTTGTGTGATAAGGAAGTCATCACACTAGTTTAAGGTATGAAATTGAAATTTTTAACAGATCTGTTCGCGTAGAAGACTTACCCGTAAGTCGTCTGGCTGTAGAAGACTTACGGGTAAGTCTTATGTTCAAACAGACGACTTAATTCTAAGTCGTCTACCTTTTGTTGTTAAAAAACAAAAACTAGAGAATTTCATAGATGACTTATCAATAAGTCACCTATGATAAACAGGTTAATTTTGCATTTGACCGACTTGTGTCAGATATTTGACTTTTCATGGACGACTTACCATTATGCCGTCTCTGAGAAAACAAAATTTCAATATTTTATTAAAGGTAGACGACTTATCAATAAGTCATATCAGGTTAGTTTTTCAATTGTAAAATAAAACTTAAATATTTTACTTCTCCCAGACAACTTACACGAAAGTCGACTAGTTGGACGACTTACTTGAAAGTCTTCTAGAATAAGCAAAGTCGTCCAGATTTTTTTTCCGAGATTCTGGTCGAACTTATCTCGGACGACTTTCTCGTAAGTCATCAAACTGGACAACATTCAAGCAAGTCGTCTAGGAAAAGTAAAATATTTAACAGTTTTTTTTCGAATTGCAAACTAACCTGAGACGACTAATCTAAGTTGTCTAGTTTTAATTAAATATTGAAGTTTTTTTTTTCCCAGAAACGACTTAATGGTAAGTCGTCCAGGAAAATTTAAATATCTGACACAAGTCAGCCAAATAAAAAATTAACATGTTTATCCCAGACGACTTATTGGTAAGTCGTCTAGAGTTTTTTTTTTAACAAAAAAAGTTGGACAACTTACAAATAAGTCGTCCCATTGAAAAGTCAATTGAAAAAATGACTTGTTTGGACGATTTATTGGTAAGTCGTCTAAGTCTTCCAGACGATTTACTGCTTTGTGTATCAAGCCGCAGCAAGGTGGAAACGGTTTCAGAGGAAAGGGAAGAAGCTGATGAATGTTTTGAAAATGATGATGATGATTTGGTTAAAAATAAAAATCATGATGGGGAGGAGGATGATGGGGAGAAGGATGATGGGGAGGAGGATGATGATATCTCTATTGTTGCCGAATCGGACGAGAATGGTGAGGATTACAGTGTTTATAGAAAGGTTAAAGATGATGATGAGGAAGAAGATGATGATATGTGTTTTGAAGAATTCAAAAAGACATATGCTAATGAAGGAGGATGCTAACAGTATCTATGTCAACCAGAGTTTTGTTAGCAAGGATGCACTGTTTTCAGAGCTGCGGTTAACAACAGTGAGGCATATCCTTCAGAATATACAAGTAAACGAAAACTCTCCTTGTGGCAACATGTCAGGTTAGTGGTTGTGGATGGAAGATCAGAGCGAGGGTGAAACATGAGACAAACACGTTTTGGGTAACAAAGTATGTGGAAACACATACATGCTCAGTGGGAGAACAAATCGCTCAGCGGAGACACTGTACTCCGAAGTATGTTGGTGTAGGCTTTTCATTGATCGTGTTGGAAGCATTGATGGGTTGACTCCGCAACATATCACTGATACAATGAAGAACATGTTTGGCATGACGCTTGATTACGCCACTTCATACAGAGCACTTTTATATGCACAAACATTGGTGAGAGGATCAGCAGAAGATGGATATTCGCGTCTGCCACAATATATCGAGCAAATCTCCATAGCAAATCCTGATTCTACCATGGCTATAGAACTTGATTCCATCAATAGATTTAAGTATATATTTCTCTCTTTTGGAGCTTCTAGGAAAGGTTTTAAGTATTAGAGAAGAGTCATTGTGGTGGATGGGACTCACCTAAGTGGGAAGTATGAAGGTGTTTTGTTAGTTTCAGCCGCACAAGATAGGAATATTTTCGATATTTTCATTGGCTTTTGGGATCGTAGATGCTGAAGATGAATCTTCATGGGAATGGTTTTTCACAAAATTGGCTACTTATGTATCTGATGAGCAGCCTCTGTGATAGTCTCCGACCAGCACACGGCTATTAAAATTGTGTGTGATAAGGTTTTTCCTTGGGAAACCCGAGGAATATGTTATTATCACCTTCAAGATAACATTTTCAAAAATTATAAAGAGAAACATTTCTTGTACTTGGTGAAAGGTAATGCTTATGCTCATACGGTTTCAGATTTTGACCGGTACATGGCTGAGATACGGAGTGCAAACTCAGACCTTGCAACGTATTTGTAGAATGCCGACGTTAGCCTATGGTCAAGGGTTTATTGTCAAGGGGACAGGTACAACATAAAAACAAGCAACATCGCGGAATCTATTAATTCCGCACTGAAGCGAGCTAGAGGATTTTCGATTCAGTTCCTGTTGGAGTTCATAAGGGAGAAGCTAGGAAACTGGTTTTGGAAAAGGAGAGAAGATGCTTTTAGTCTCCTAACAGATCATAGTCGAGGTGTTGAACACTTGCTTGATGTTCGATCGAAGATAACAGATACGATGAGGGCTCAACCAATTGATGGATGGAAATTCTTTGTGAAAGGTGGCAAAATAGACTGTGTGGTTGATTTGGAAAAATGGAAAGTATGATTGTGGTGTCTATCAAGTGGAGAAAATACCTTGCTCTCATGCTAGAGCTGCTGGATCACATGCTCGTGTGCATATCTCCACACTTGTACATCCAGTGTACTTAAAGATTCACTTGTTTGCAGGATACTCAGAGTATATATCCTTGTGCTTGACAACAAGTTGAGGAACGCACATGAGATCCTCCGGCCGAAAAGCGTGGTCCGGGGAGACAGAAGAAATCAAGATGTCAATCTTGGTTGGAGCTATCCCGGATGAGAGGACGCAAACCCCGGAAGCAACACAAGGTTTATAGATGCTTAGTATTCAGCGAAACTGGCCATACAAAAGCACAATGCAAAGAATGACCTTTAATTAAATCGTCCTCTATGTATTAAGAATTTGTGTTATGAATCTATGTATTAAGAATATGTGTTATGAAACTATGTATTAAGAATTTGTTTTATGAATCTATGTATTAAGAATTTGTGTTACTTAATTACAAGTCTTCTACTAAGTCGTCCAGGCTTTATGAGTATGTATTATGAATTTGTGTTAGACTTCTCAGACGACTAATAATTAAGTCATCTAGAAAGTCTTCCAGCTGGATGACTTTCTAAACGACTTAATTATAAGTCTTCTACTAAGTCGTTCAGGCTTTATGAGTATGTATAAAGGATTTGTGTTAGACTTCTCATCCGACTAATAATTAAGTCATCTGGAAGGTCTTCGAGCTGGATGAATTTCTAGGCTACTTAATTAAAAGTCTTCTACTAAGTCGTCCAGGCTTTATGAGCATGTATTAAGGATTTTTGTTAGACTTCTCAGATGACTAATAGTTAAGTCATCTGGAAAGTCTTTCAGGCTTTATGAGTATGTATTAAGAATTTGTGTTAGACTTCTCAGACGACTAATTATATATTTGAACTACAAAATTTAAGGAGGTTCTGAAAGGTCACTGCACAGACTGACAGTTAAATCGTCCAACATTCCAGCCGACTTAACTGTAAGTCTTCTGTGCAAAAATAAGGTTACAACAAACAAACAAAACATACAAACATCAGCCTAAACATCAGCCTAATCAAGTTCAAATACATACATACAAACATCAGCCTAATCTATCACCCATCATAAGCACATATGCTCTCAAAATTATCCTTGTCTTCCTTCTCATGCTAGCCAGGGAGCTCATTAAATAATAAATATATCCACCGCCATCTTATCCCTTATAGCCTTCACGTTGGTGTTGGCCTTAGAAAAGTATTTTAGATTAAATGGCAGCCCAAGAGCATGGCATTCAATGTATTTTACAGCGTAGACGCCACAATCACCACCTCGGGCCTGAGGCACATTGGGTTCACGTTTAAATGTGAATGGCTCCAGGGAGTATTGGGCACGCAGTTCATCAGAGGTAACGCACTCAACAAGCAGATAAGGGATCATGTAGAGAAAATGCTCCATTACCACATCGAGTTCTTCGTCGGAGATAGATTAATAAATGTTGTACCAGACGACTATGTATCTCTCAGATATCGATATCCACATAGCAATCCAATGACAGTTTTTGTAGTTCACTGGCGCATAGATATCATCAATATCCACCCCTCCAGCATCTTGTTCGACTGGCAAAATGATGGTATATCGCCTGAATAATAATTAAACGCTCCACCAGGAAGTCTTCTTCCTAAACTGTTGTGATCACACTCTGATTCTTTAAAATCGGAGTAGTTGAATCTCCATAACTGAGAAAAGAGATGATCAAGGAAGCAAATCCTCTCGCTCCTGAACGCTTGTGGATTTTCAGCGTACCTCTTCCTCAGAACATTAATCCAAACATCAACATACTGCATTTAAAATAATACAAGTCAGAAGATATCAGATGACTTACTAGACGACTTACCATTAAGTCGTCTGGTAAATATTCTACGTAGAAGACATATCAAACGACTTACCAATAAGTCTTCTACAAAGAATACTTATCAAGTGACTTACTGGTACGTCGTCTCGTAAATCGTCTACAAAGAAGACTTATCAAACGACTAACTGGTAGGTCGGATGGTAAGTTGTCTACGTAGAATACTTTCCAGACTACTTACTGGTAGGAGATATAAGTCATAGCAGAAGACTTACATAGTCTTCCAGCCAAGCTAAGGAGGTCCGGATGGTGTGATACCACTTAGTTGGTGTTGTACGTATTTTTTGTCGAGAGGCTTGTTATACTCACTGCAAACACAAAATGTTGAAAGCAATTAGTTTGGTGTCCTAAAGCAAGTTATAATGTTGAAAAACAATCACTTACGGATCAGTTTTCAACCAGTCAACGAGCTCCTTCAATTTGTTCCTGTTAACTGACCCAAAAGGATTATAGCCTGGAGCTTGCTTTTTGTTTGGAATGATCACTTTGGCCGTGCTGTTTGCCGTATAAGGAGATTGCTGTGAGGCAGCAAGTTTCCTTGTTTGATCACTCTTCGTACATTTAAGTTCTACCAAAGCGGTTTCCCACTTTTCCTGATACCTAGCTTGCTCATGCACTAAATCTGAAACAGTGGGTACTTGTTTCTCCAAAAGAACAATACTCAATTCTGGAGGTTTTTCCCCGGCCTGGATCAGAACTATACTAAGCTCTTTCGAGGAAGTAGCACCTGCGATGTTACTTTATCCCCCAACAAGCTATTCCTTCCCGTGTTCGCCCCATTAACACTTTCACTCTGCAATATTGACCAAAGATCCATTTCAAACAATAATAACCAAAGATCCATTTCAAACATGAAAGAAAATCCATATACAAAATCTATAAATAGAACCAAAACAAGCACACTATAAACAAAGCACACATGTTCTTTCATACAAGAAACAAGCAAATCCAACTTCAGTTCTTATTCTTAAAACTTTGTCTAGTCAATTTCTTGTTGCGAGAGGATGCTTTACTAACCCAGGTTCTTGCGTTTTAGGTTGAGAGCTAGTGTTTTGAGATGATGCCCCTTTCCTTTTTTTGGTGAAACCAACGATCTTCTCCACAGCTTCCACCCTTTCAGACAGATACTTGATCTCCGTAAGGCACGTCCCAAACCCTTGACACATGGCATCGAGTACGTCCTTCAAAGAATCATTCACGTCTCTTTCAATATCCTCTTTGGTCAGCCCACCAACAATGGTACTCACCTCTGGACGAGCCTCTGTAAAAACCTCTTCCTCTGCCTCTTCCTCTGCAGGTAGCTCTTCACTGGGCTCTTTACGAGCTATCTTAAGAGGTCTTGGACTGTCTTCCTCTTCCTTCACCAGAACTATCGCTTTCTTCGCTTTCTTTGATGCCGGCTTTGTATTGACCTAAGTACCGGTGACTTCCCAGAAATTCAAGGTCCACTTCCACGGTCTCTGATTATACATGAGTTTAATTATGTTCTCCGCGAATGGGTCCTTAGCATCAGAGTCCCATTTTGGAAACATTTCACCAATGTCATTCTCAACAAAGTTCATCACCCTTGTCTGCAATAAATAGAAGATATAAACTTAGATATTTGACGGATTAAGAAATATGGAAAGAAAAGAATTCGCAGAAAACTTATGATTAAGTCGTCTGGAAAGTCTTACAGCTGGACGACTTAGCAGGCGACTTAAAAATAATTCGTCTGGGAAGTCTTCCAGCTGGACGACTTAGCAGACTACTTATTATTAAGTCGTCTGGGTAGTCTTCCCGGACGACTTAATTATAAGTCCTCTACTAAGTCATCCAGCTAGAAGACTTTCCAGATTTCCAGTAGAACATTGTAAAGCCGACCTGAAAATTTGGAGAAGATATAGCCGCCTTCGACACAGCAGTTATAGATCTACAAAATAGACGTGAAAAAAGAAGCGCGGTGAGAACGATGGTGAGAGCGATATTTTATGTTCTTTAAAATATAACTTATCGGCGGCGGAGTTCAACGAAACGCCACTAAGAAAAATGGCGTTAGGGTTTCCTCTCAAATCTGAAATAGACGAAGCGGCGGTGATAACGGTGGTGATAACAACGGTGATAAGGCGGAGAGATAACCGGAGGTGAGAACAATGGAATAGAGAGATTCGACAAAAATCACCTTTGAGAGAAACGGCGTTAGGGTTTTCTGAATTTCGCGAAAAAGTGAGTAAAAAAACATCTTATATATGTCCGATAAAA
This sequence comes from Eruca vesicaria subsp. sativa, assembly GCA_932364175.1. Lineage (NCBI taxonomy): Eukaryota > Viridiplantae > Streptophyta > Magnoliopsida > Brassicales > Brassicaceae > Eruca > Eruca vesicaria. Next base: position 86,665 of record CAKOAT010998668.1, read on the forward strand.
AATCCGGTTAGGTTTAAAATTATATTGGTAAAATCAAAGGTTCGGTCTGGTTTGGACGACTTATTAGTAAGTCGTCTGTTAAATATATTTACCAGACGACTTAATAGTAAGTCGTCCAGACCTTAAACCCTAAACCCTAAACTAAATTGACTAAATTAACTAACTAACCACGTTATAAAATAAGATTATACTTAAATAATGTTTACTATACACAGAAATAAACACACTTAGGTAAATTTTAAATTTTTCAAAAAAACATTTATGCTTTCGAAAATCTAACCCTAAGAAACACATACAATACTACAACATATGTTGGTAAAACCTAAACCAAAGAATATCATGACTCACTACTTTCACTCATCTATGTTGAAAACAATTAAATTTTGTTATATCTTAATTTTTATCTCTTAAAACATATGTTAATTACATGATTTCAATTTTTCACTTATCAAAATATTTTTTACAAAAATTTTAAATTATTTTTAAGAATAACTATACCAGACGACTTTGGACAGGTTGTGGGGGTTAGAAACGTAAAAAAAAAATCAAGTTTTTTGTTTGTTCACAAGGGGCTGGTTGTAATTTCAATAGCATTTTAGGTTACGTTTGCATATGATTCAAGTTTGGATTTATTTCTGCATTTAAAACTAAGTTTTGAGTCATATTTGGCAAATGTCCATTTATTTAAATTAGATATGCAGTGTAAAACATAATTATGGACTTTGTTGCAGAGTTAGAAGCGTTGATATGAGTTATCTACAAGGAACGTAATTTTTTTACTCGATTCTATGAAAATGGTAAGAATGGTGTTTGAAACCACTATCTATACTTGCCTCCGTTCACAACTCATCTGAGAAGATACAGAGATTTCAAGCACAAACAACAGAAGGCAGGAGAAGGTAGTAAGAGATACTCGAATGCAAAAATTATTTTTTGTTCATAGTATCTCTGATAAAGATGGGTTTTTTTGTAAATTTGACTCAAAACTCAAAGTTAAACACAAAACTAACTTTTCCATTTTGACTTTTCTTTTGTCCTATTCACCCTACTTGTTCACATTATTTACAAAAATGCCATTATTTTTCTTTTTTTCGAAAATTGTTTTTTTTACTCTCTCAACCTCATCATCTTCAAGTATTTACAAGATTGTCATTGCTATCAGTACCCTAACTACCATGAACAACCAATTTGAAGCTCTTAATGCACCTAAAATCGATTTACACTCTCTCTTTCTCAATTGTTATGAACTAAAAACAACATCTCTTTCACTTTGTCTCCATATTCATACAAAAAACTCAAGCTTTTGATTCAAAACTTTTTATGGTTGATAGAGCCATTTAAGCATACAATTCTTGGTGGGTTACTTTCGTTTGATGTTCTGGGTGGTTGGAGAAGACTCAGTGTGCTAAGGAAGTCATCTCACCTAGTTTAAGGTATGAAATTGAATTTTCTTTTTCCAGATCTGTTCGCGTAGAAGACTTACTAGTAAGTCTTCTAGTCAAACAGACGACTTACTCTAAGTCGTCCAGCTTTGTATGTTTAAAAAAAAATTTAGACGACTTATACATAAGTCGCCTAGGAAAAACGGGCTAGTTTTGCATTTAACCGAATTATGTCAGATATTTGACTTTTCCTGGACGACTTACCAGTAAGTCGTCTCTGGAAAAATTAAAATTTCAATATTTTATTAAATATAGACGACTTACGGATAAGTCGTCTTAAGTTAGTTTCGTAATTGAAAAATAAAACTTTAATTTTAACTTTTTCCAGAAGACTCAATTTAAAGTCGTCCAGTCAGACGACTTATTCTAAAGCCGTCTGAGATAAGCAAAGTCGTCCAGATTTTGTTTTCCAAGATTTCTGGTCAAACCTTGCTTATCTCAAATGAATTTCGAATAACATCATACTTGACGACTTTAACTTAAGTCTTCTGGGAAAAGTTAAAATTAGTTTATTTTTCAATTACAAAACTAACCTAAGACGACTTATCCGTAAATCATCTAGATTTAATAAAATATTGAAATTTTAACTTTTCCATAGACGACTTACTGGTAAATCCTCCAGGAAAAGTCAAATATTTGACACAATTCGGTCAAATGCATAAGTAGCCTGTTTTTCCTAGACGACTTACTTATAAGTCGTCTAGATTTTTTTTTTGACATATAAAGTTGGACGACTTAGAAGTAAGTCGTCTCATTTAAATTTCAATTTCAAAAATAACATGTCTGGAAGACTTACGGTTAAGTCTTCTGGACGACTTACTTGTATGCCGTATGCGTCAATGTTTAGTAAACTTTCATTTTCTCTATGTTTACTAATGTGTTTTTATTTTGAGTTTTTGAAAATAATTCGTCAGTTACATGCAGTGTATGGAGAATGGTTTTTCAAAGATGGCTGTTGGGATTTTGTGGTTGATAATTTCAAAGGAGTGAGAATTTTTCTTTTGCGTGAAGGTTCGACACATGTTGAACTTGTTTCAATGGCTCAAGAAGATTTTAACCTAGACATGAACACAAAATCTGTGGAGATAACCTACTTACTACCAGCAGAAATGATTCAACAGATGGATCCAGACATCCTTCCTATTCATGTTACAAGTGATGGACAAGTTCGAAACTTGCTTAAGATAACCAAAACGCATGGATATGGCTTTGTGTATCAAGACGTAGCAATGTGGAAACGGTTTTTGAGGAAAGAGAAGAAGCTGATAAAGCTGATGAATGTTTTGAAAATGATGATGATGATTTGGTTAAAGATGAAAATCATGATGGGGAGGAGGATGCTGGGGAGAAGGATGATGATATCTCTATTGTTGCCGAAGCAGACGAGGATGGTGAGGATTATAGTGTTTATAGAAAGGTTAAAGATGAGGATGAGGAAGAAGGTGATGATATGTGGTTTGAAGATTTCAAAAAGACATATGCTATTGAAGGAGAAAGATTGAACGGTAACAGTATCTATGTCAACCAGAGTTTTGTTAGCAAGGATGCACTGCTTTCAGAGCTGCGGTTGAAAGTAGTGAGGTGTAAGTTCTCCTTCAGAATATACAAATCAAAGAAAATTCTCCTTGCGGAAACATGTCGGGTTAATGGTTGTGGATGGAAGATCAGAGCGAGTATGAAACATGGGAAAAACACGTTTTGGGTAACAAAGTATGTGGAAACACATACATGCTCAGTGGGAGACCGAATCGCTCAGCGGAGACACTGTACTCCGAAGTATGTTGGTAGGCTTTTCATTGATCGTGTTGGAATCATTGATGGGTTGACTCCGCAGCATATCACTGATGCAATGAAGAACATGTTTGGGATGATGCTTGATTACACCACTTTATACAAAGCACTTTTATATGCACAAACATTGGTGAGAGGATCAGTAGAAGATGGATATTCGCGTCTGCCATCATATCTCGAGCTAATCTCCTTAGCAAATCCTGATTCTATAACGGCTATAGAACTGATTCCATCAATAGATTTAAGTATCTATTTCTCTCTTTCGGAGCTTCTATCAAAGGTTTTAAGTATCAGAGAAGGGTCATTGTGGTGGATGAGACTCACCTAAGTTGGAAGTATGGAGGTGTTTTGTTAGTTGCGGCCGAACAATATGGGAATTTTCAGATATTTCCATTGGCTTTTGGGATCGTAGATGCTGAAGATGAACCTTCATGGGAATGATTTTTCACAAAATTGGCTACTTGTGTATCTGATGAGCAGCCTCTGGTGATAGTCTCCGACCGGCACACGGCCATTAAAAGTGCGTGTGATAAGGTATTTCCTTGGGCAACCCAAGAAATATGTTATTATCACCTTCAAGATAACATTGTCAAAAACTATAAAGGGAAACATCTCTTGTACTTGGTGAAAGGTGCTGCTTATGCTCATACGGTTTCAGATTTTGACCGATACATGGCTGAGATACGGAGTGCAAACCCGAACCTTGCAACGTATTTGGAGAATGCCGACGTTAGCCTATGGTCAAGGGTTTACTGACAGGGGGACAGGTACAACATAAAAACAAGCGACATCGCCGAATCTATTAATTCCGCACTGAAGCGAGCTAAAGGATTTCCGATTCAGTTCTTGTTGGAGTTCATAAGAGAGAAGCTAGGAAAGTGGTTTTGGAAAAGGATAGAAGATGCTTTGAGTCTCCTAACATATCATAGTCGGGGTGTTAAATACTTACTTGTTGTTCGATCGAAGATAGCAGATACGATGAGGGCCCAACCAATTGATGGATGGAAATTCTTTGTGAAAGATTGCAAAATGGACTGTGTGGTTGATTTGGAGAATGGAAAGTTTGATTGTGGTGTCTATCAAGTCGAGAAAATACCTTTCTCTCATGCTATAGCTGCTGGATCACATGCTCGTGTGCATATCTCCACACTTGTACATCCAGTGTACTCAAAGAATTATTTGTTTGAATATATATCCTTGAACTGGACAACAAGTTGAGGAACGCACATGCGATCCTCCGGTCGAAAAGCGTGGTTTGGGCAGACAAAAGAAATCAAGATGGCAATCTTGGTTGGAGCCATCCCGGATGAGAGGACGCAAACCCCAGAAGCAACACAGGGTTTATAGATGCTCAGTATGCAGAGAAACTGGCCATACTAAAGCACAATGTAAAGAATGACCTTTAATTAAGCCGTCCAGAAGAGTTTTTGTTATGAATCTATGTATTTAGAATTTGTGTTATGAATCTATGTATTAAGAATTTGTGTTAGACTTCCCAGACGACTAATAATTAAGTCATCTGGAGTCTTCTAGCTGGAGGACTTTCCATAGGACTTAATTATTAGTCTTTTACTAAGTCGTCCATGCTTGATGGGTATGTATTAAGAATTTGTGTTAGCCTTCTCAAACGACTAATAATTAAGTCATCTGAAAAGTTTTCCAACTGGATGACCTTCCAGACGACTTAATTATTAGTCTTCTACTACGTCATCCAGGATTTATGAGTATGTATTAAGAATTTGTGTTAGACTTCTCAAACGAATAATAATTAAGTCATCTGGAAAGTCTTTCTGCTGGATGACTTTCCAAACGACTTAATTATTAGTCTGCTACTAAGTCGTCCAGGCTTTATGAATATGTATTAAGAATTTGTGTTAGACTTCTCAGACGATTAATAATTAAGTCATATGGAATGTCTTCCAGCTGGATAACTTTCCAAACGATTTAATTATTAGCCTGCTACTAAGTCGTCCAGGCTATATGAGTATGTATTATGAATTTGTGTTAGACTTCTTAGACGACTAATAATTAAGTCATCTGGAAAGTCTTCCAGCTGGAGAACTTTCCAGACGACTTAATTATCAGTCTTCTACTAATTCGTCCAGGCTTTATGAGTATGTATTAAGAATTTGCGTTAGTCTTCTCAGATGACTAATAATTAAGTCATCTGGAAAGTCTTCCAGCTGGATGACTTTTCAGACGACTTAATTATTAGTCTTCTACCAAATTTATGGAACAAAAATACAAACATCAGCCTAATTAATTGAAAGTCTTATGTGCAAAAATAAGGTTACAACAAACAAAACATACAACCAAACATCCTAAACATCAGCCTAATCAAGTTCGAATACAAACATACAAACATCAGCCTAATCCTGAGCACTCATCTCCTCAAAATTATCCTTGTTATCCGTCACATGCTGGTCAGGGAGCTCATTAAATATATCCACCACCATCTTATCCATAATAGCCTTCACGTTGGCGTTGGCCTTAGCTTAAATGGTAGCCCAAGAGCATGACGTTCAATGTATTTTACAGCGTAGACGCCACAATCGCCAGCTCGGGCCTGACGAAAATTTGGTTCATGTTTAAATGTGAATGGCTCCAGGGAGTATTGGGCACACAGCTCATCAGAGGTAGAGCACTTAAAAAGCAGATAAGGGATCATGTTCTGAAAAGGCTCAATTACCACATTAAGTTCTTTGTCGGAGATAGAGGTACGAATGTTGTCCCAGACGACTATGTGTCTCTTAGGGATCGATATCCATATAGATATCCAATGACAGTTGTTGTAGTTCACTGGCGCATAGATATCATCAATATCCACCACCCCCCCCCCCCCATCTTGTTCGACTGGAAAAATGATGGTATAGCGCCTGAATAATAATTATACGATCCACCAGGGAGTCAGGGAGTCTTCTTCCCAAACCGTTGTGATCACACTCCGATTCTTTAAAATCGTAGTAGTTGAATCTCCATTGCTGAGAAAAGAGATGATCAAGGAAGCAAATCCTCTCGTTTCTTAACGTTTGTGGATTTTCAGCGTACCTCTTCCTCAGTAAATTAATCCAAGCATAAACATGTTGCATTTAAAATAAAATAAGTCAGAAGATATCACACGACTTACTAGACGACTTACCTTGAAGTCGTCTGGTAAGTATTCTACGTAGATGACTTAACATACGACTTACCATTAAGTCGTCTAGTAAATCGTCAACAAAGAAGACTTATCACACGACTTACTAAATCGTCTGATAAGTCGTCTACAAAGAAGACTTACCAGACGACTTAATGGTAATTCGGCTGTTAAGTCGTCTACGTAGAATTATAGTCAAAAGATATTAGACGACTTACACAGTCGTGCAGCCAAGATAAGGAGGTTCGGACGATGTGATAACACATAGTTGGTGCTGTACGTGGTTTTTTTCGAGAGGTGTGTCATAGTGACTGCAAACACAAAATGTTTAAAAGCAATCAGTTTTGTAGACTAAAGCAAGCTATTATGGGAAAATAATCACTTACGATTCAGTTTTCGACCAGTCGGCGTGCTTCTTCAATTTGGTCCTATTAACTGATCCAAAAGGATTATAGACTGGAGCTCGCTTTTTGTTTGGAATTATCACTTTGGTCGTGCTGTTGGCCGTATAAGGAGATTTCTGTGAGACAGCAAGTTTCCTAGTTCGATCACTCTTCGTATGTTTAATTTCTGCCAAAGCGGTTTTCCTCTTTTCCTGATATCTAACTTGCTCCTTCACTAGATCTGAAACAGTGGGTACTTGTTTCTCCAAAAGTTCAAGGCTCGATTCTGGAGGAAGACTAGATGGAAGGATCGATTCTGGAGGTTTTTCCTTGCTCGGAACTATACTCAGCTCTTTCGAATAAGTAGCACCTGTGGAAATATCTGTTGATTTACCCCCTTGGACAAGCTCTTCTTTCCTGCGTTTGACCCATTAACACTTTCACTTTCCCCCCAGCAAGATCCATTTTAAATTGTCTAGTCAATTTCTTGTTGCAAGAGGATGCTTTACTAACCCCGGGTTCTTGCGTTTTAGGTTGAGATTTTTGAGAAGATGCCTCTTTCCCTTTTTTGGTGATACCAAGGATCTTCTCCACAGCTTCCACCCTTTCAGACAGATACTTGATCTCATGTCCCCAACCCTTGACTCATGGCATCGAGTACGTCATTCAAAGAATGCTTCACGATTCTTTCAATATCCTCTTTGGGCAGCCCACCAACACTGGTACTCACCTCTGGACGAGCCTCTGTACGAACCTCTGCCTCTTCCTCTTCCTCTTCCTCTTCCACTGCAGGTAGCTTTTCACTAGGCTCTTTACGAGCTTCCTTAAGAGGTCTTGGACTGTCTTCCTTCACCAGAACTATCGCTTTCTTTGCTTTCTTTGCTGCCGGTTTTGTATTAACCGAAGTACCGATGACTTCCTAGCAATCCATGGTCCACTTCCACAGTCTCTTTATATACATGAGTTTAATTAAGTTCTCCACGGCCGGGTCCTCAGCATCAGAGTCCCATTTTGGAAACATTTCACCAATGCCCTTCTCAACAAAGTTCATCACCCTAGTCTGCAATAAATAGAAAAGATAAACTTAGATATTTGACGGATTAAGAAAGATGGAAAGAAAAGATTTCGCAGAAAACTTATGATTAAATCATCTGGAAAGTCTTCCAGCTGGACGACTTAAACATATGTCGTCTGTAAAGTCTTCCAGCTGGATGACTTAGCAGATTACTTATTATTAAGTCGTCTGGGTATTCTTTCCGGACGACTTAATTATAAGTCCTCTACTAAGTCATCCAGCTGGAAGACTTTACAGACGACTTAATTATAAGTCATCTACTAAGTCGTCCAGTTGAAAGACTTTTCAGACGACTTAATCATAAGTTTTCAAAAAAACATTTGGATTAAAGTAAATACATGTCTTTCTATTCAATGCGAGGGGCTATTGCCCTACTGTATGTATCCTACCAGGAGTTCTGGAATATCCAATTTTTTTCTGCAAAACAATCAAAGAAAACCATCTCAAACACACAACCATCTAGTATAATATTTTAATTATAAGTCTGGAAGACTTTCCAGGCGACTTATAATTAAGTCGCCTGTCAAGTCTTCCAATACTTTCAGTAGAACATCGGAAAGCTGACCTGAAAATTCAGAGAAGATATAGTCGCCTTCGACACAGCGGTTATAGATCTGCAAAAATAAACGTGAAAAAGGAGCACGATGAGAACGACGGTGAAAACGATGTTTTATGTTCTTCTTTAGATATAACTTACCGGCGGCAGAGTTCAACAAAACACCTCTAAGAGAAACGGCGCTAAGGTTTACAGAAAAACGGCGCTAGGATTTCCTCTCATATCTGAAATAGAGGAAGCGGTGATGAGAACGGTGGTGATAACGACAGTGGTAAGGCGGAGAGATAACTGGCAGTGACAACGATGGATTAGAGAGATTCGATGGAAATCGCCTTTGAAATCACCTTTGAGAGTAACAGCGTTAGTATAACGCCCCGACAGCCCACGGCTAATGGGCCAGCCACGCCCGCTCTCTCGGCCCGTGGGCCCCATCCCGTCCAATGGTCGGTCCGTTAATTTTCCAAAGCTTTAGAGTCATGTTTACTGACCATGCAATCACCACATGACCTTTCCATGTGCTTTGGCCTCACTTACATGATATCGTAAATCACTTCTCGATACGTCACCCATCCTTTGACTACTCCAGCTCAAGCACGCTTAACTCTGGAGTTCTCTCCGGATGTGCTCCCGAAAAGGTAAGTGCACTTTGGTGACATAGGTATCCAAATCAATTTTCTTAAGCCTTTTTTCCAAATACCACAAACCGGGATGTTACAGTTAGGGTTTCCTGAATTTCGCAAAAAAGTGAGTAAAAAAAATATCTTATATGTGTCCGGTAAAAAAAAACCGGTTAGTATTAAAACTAAATTGGTAAAATCAAAGGTTCGGTCTGGTTTGGACGACTTATTATTAAGTCGTCTGTTGATACTATACATCAGACGACTTACTAATAAGTCGTCTGCCTTAAATATATTTACCAGACGACTTAATAGTAAGTCGTCCAGACCTTAAACCCTAAACTAAATTGACTAAATTAACTAACTAACCACGTTATAAATCAAATTATACTTAAATAGTGTTTACTATACACAGAAATAAACACATTTAGGTAAATTTTAACTTTTTCAAAAAAAGATTTATGCTTTCGAAAATCTAACCCTAAGAAACACATACAATAGTAAAACATATGTTGGTAAAACCTAAACCAAAGAATATCATGACTCACTACTTTCACTCATCTATGTTGAAAACAATTAAATTTTGTTATATCTTAATTTATATCTCTTAAAACATATGTTAATTACATAATTTCAATTTTTCACTTATCTAAATATTTTTTTTAAAAAATTTAAATTATTTTTAACAATAACTATATTAGACGACTTTCAACTAAGTCGTCCAGGCGACTTAATTGAAAGTCATATGGATAAAATACTAACGGGGTTAGAAACGTAAAACAAATTCGAGTTTTTTGTTTGTTCACAAAGGGCTGGTTGTAATTTCAATAGCCTTTTAGGTTAATTTTGCATTTGATTCAAGTTTGAGTTTACTTTTGCATTCGAAACCAAGTTTTGAGTCATATTTGGCAAATTTCCTGATAAAGATACCGAATCGTTAAAGAGTCGTTGAATAAAAGAAGTTTTCAGTATCATTGTAAACAGGGGCGGATTTAGAAAACAATTTAATATGGAGCACAACATAATTTTTAAATATTAAACACACTTTAATAAATTAAATTATAGTTTTAAAAACATTAATCATTAACCTTTTTTAAAAAAGAATAGAATAAATAAATAAATATTTTTATGTCACTTAAATATTTTTAGTAATATTGTAGAATTATGTATAGTAATTTAATTTTAAAAATAGTTATTCATTTTAGTTTTTATTTTAGTCTAAAGTACTAAAAATAAATTTGATAAAAATTGTAAAAAGTTAAATTAGTAAACTATGATTTTTTAAAGAATTTTGTATAAAGAAAATAAGCCAATTATAAGAAAAAAAAGAATAGTTGTAGGCAGTAAAAACAAGATAAAATATTTTATGGATAAATAATTAAAATGTGTAAAAAAAAAATTGAAAGAACAAAAACGTAATTGATGGCTCCATCTTGGACTCTTTGAGTCACACTGAGCTTTTTAAGACCAAAAACTCTACGTGCTTCTCTCCTTATATATTTACACAAGAATTATATAAAAATAGCATGTGGCACGTTCCACGTCCACTTTGTTCCTGGTTGTAAATGATTGTAAGTGTAATGTCATAATGAAAACAAAGAAGAAAGCAAATTAGTGGTGGTTATATTATGTCTTGATTTGGTCGCAAAGTAAGATTTTGTAGACTATTTGTACCACGTAACAACAACTAATGACAGTCAAATGATTGTTTTGTTTATAATCTTAACTAGATCATAACCCGCCGGACTGAACGATTATTTGTTTTTATAGTATATATAAACATTTTAAAAACTACAATTTAATGGTTCTAATTTTACTAAGTAATAGTCTATTGTTTAAACATAGAATTTCATCACTGTATTGTATAACATGGTGTCAGTAAAAAGTTATGACCTGTAAATATTTTAGTAATAGTTTATAAAGTTTTTTTTTGACTAAATTTGGTGCAAAATTATATACTCTAAATAATTTAGTCAAATTTTTAAGTTAATTTTTAATGAAGAATTGTCATAGTATATATGAAAAATTTGGTGCTAGTATATCACCGTTAAAAACTTATAACAATAGTCAATATAAATTATATAAATAAAATATATATTATTCTTGATTTATTTTAAATATATTTAAAATACGAGTACATATATAGATAAATAATTTTCAGAAATAAAGTAATATCAATGATAGAAAACCCCAAAACAATAATAATGGTACTTTGGATCGTAGTAATCTTTAGTTTAATAAATAAAGCCATTAAGTTTGTATGTTTTCCATGTTTCCCATCAAATTTTTAAAATTTCTTATTCATATTTCAAAACACTTCATTTTGGTACTTCAGCTTTAATAGCATAGACTAGATCTTGACCTGCACAACCGTGCAGGATATTATTTTTATTTTTACAGACATAATTATTTTTTACATGAATAATTATAATATTTATCATATTATTAATTTTTAATCTATATTATTAAAACAGAACAATTTTATTGTTCACATGCAATAATTTGTTTTTAAAATTTCAGTGATAACATATTTAAATCATGTGATACAAAATTCTAAATTAAAAATATTATTGGTTAAAACTCAAAAATTTAATTGAAAATTATTATATTAAATTAGTATCACAAATTTAATACATAAATTTATATGATTTTATTTATAATTACAAAATTAATATGATATTTAAAAATTTTATTCTAGTTAAAGTGAAATATAGGTTTAATTTTAAATTAATCACAAATTAACTAAATATTTTTAAGAAACTAAGTAAAAATGAAATATACATTTATTTTAAATAAATACGAAATTAATTAAATATGTAATAGGTTTATTTTAATGAAAATGAAATATATATATTTACATTGTAAATAAAAAGATATGAAAAGATTTTATTCAGATATAGTTTTAGAGAAACTATAGGAATATCTATTTGATTTTTTTTTTCTAGAATAATTTAAATAATTCATATGTTTATACATAATATAATTTAAATAATTTTTAAAAGCTAGTCCAAACTAAAAGCTCACATATTAACTAAGTCATGACTTCTGTTTTAATAGTATAGACTAGATTTTGATCCGCGCTTTCAAAGCGCGGATTTATGTTTGATACAAATTTTATATAATCACATTTCCTATACATGTAGAAATGTTGGATAAACTTATTTGGTTCTTTAATTTCATCGAACATAGTCTTTTTAAAAATGCATGATAATCTTTCGGTGAAAATTTTATATGACCGTATTTTGTTTTATATAAAGTAGACATGTGCATAAAATCCATAACTCGACGTCTAAACTCAATCTAAACAAAAAAAGATTGGATCCGTAACCGGTCAAAAATCTAAAATATATCAGAATGAGTTTTGTAGGGTGATGCAAAATATATCTAAATCAAGGTGTTATTAGCGAGACCTGAACGAATAACCCGAAACCAAAAAATCTGGAAAAAAAATCTGAATCGATCCGAATGTCCAAATTAATCATAAATATAAATATTTGAAACATAAATATCTAGTTTAAATATTCAGTTCTATATTTATTTTAAAATTATATTTAAAATTAATTATCTAAATTTTAACTGAGTACTTTAATATCTAGTTTAAATATTCAGTTCTATATTTATTTTAAAATTATCTAAATCTAAAACCGATAAAGTATATTTTGTTTGTTTTGGTTTTAGATTTTAGATTGACAAACCAATATAACCCGAATCGGAACGATATATGGTTACTTTATCGGTTTTAGGATGTGTACAAATTAGAACCAAACCCAACGTGTTATATTTGAATCTGATACATACTTACAACATGCATACTTACATATTATGACAGCTATGATGTGATATAAATTAGATTTGATTCAAAATATTTGACCTGTATCCCAATAGGTACTTGAACTCCATAGCATAACTTATATTATGTTTTATATTTTGTTAAATTAATTTTTATATTTGATAAATATTTTGTATGTTTATTGGAATAACCCATAAAATTATAATCATAAAAATACCAGTAATAACATGTTTCATCATATAATTAAATATTAATAGTAGCTATTATTAATATTTATTTTTTAAAAATTATATATATATAAACGATTTTAAGACTTTATCTATGATAATTATATTATTATGTATTGGTGGAGGTTTGAAAAAAATTCTTCTTATTATTTTGTGTATCAGTTACATATAATTAAATGTTAATTTTTTATATCATAATGTTTTAATTTAGATATGTATATTAAAATATAAAATTACTTCATTTTTTAAATATTTTATGGTAGTATTTTGTTATTTTATAAATGTAATTCATCTAGTTTATAATTTATAAAGTTGATTAATTTATATTATAATTATTATTTTGTGTAATTTTTAGTTACAAATATGAAATATTTATATATAAATGTTATAGAAAGTTAGTTCTTATTCTATAAATCAAAATGAGTTAATACTCATTTATAGTTTAATTTAATATTATTTACGTTTTTATTATTAAAATAATATGTAAAAATAAATATTATTTTTAAAATAAAAATATATAAAAGATATTGTTAAAATGTAATCTGAAAAAAAAATAGTTAAGAGTATTTTTTGATATCTTATTTTGAATATATTTAAATATTATATTAATATTATGTTGTTATTTAATAATAAATAAGTTTGTTATATGTAACATAACATAAAATTAAATAAATATAATTTATTGAGATAGATTGCTTGTAAATATATAAAAAGTGCTTATGTTTTAATAATATTGATGTATCTTCTTTTAGAAGAAAAAGATAACTTCCTTAATTACTCCATAATGATTAAGTTTGGTAGATATGTTATCGTTGGAGATTGGTGGATCTACACGTCGCCCATCATTCCTGTATATTTGTATACATGTGTTATTTGAATAACACGCTTCGTGTTAAATATTACCTCCATTTAAAATGCACGATATTTATAAAATATAATAATTTTAATTCTATAAATTTAAATGTTATTATAATATTTTAAAATTAGTATTTCCTTATTAAAATTTATACGATTTACCGTATTTGGTGAATTATTTTCAGTTTATATTTTTTGATGATACTTTTAAAAAAGTTATCTTAAGTTTGTATTTTTATCCAAAGCATTATATATACATTTTAAAATAGAGGAAGTATCATATAATTATCAAATCTAAAGAGAAACATAATATTTTTTTTTCAGCTTTTCTTTCTAGTTTCTATCATTATACCGTTTTGTTAGTAGTCCATTGGTGAAGATGGTGTTATCACCTGAGAAATGATCAATTTTTACTACACATTTGGAGAAATTTTGATATAGTAAGACTTTTTTTTTAGTTTCAAAATTTGACATATTTCGAGAGTACATAATCAAATAACGGACAAGCTTACACGTGGTGTTCGGTATTCTCACTCTGTTATGTTTTATGTCAATTCTATAGCTTCGAATAAGTTCTCTAATCCGGTAGTGCGGATATCTTAGTTTACTCTTATGATGTTGAAAAAAAAATCATTATACCGTTTTGCTTATTATGAAAAAATAGCCATGGGATTGTCTTTATATATATCTGGTAAGAAAGCGATGGTTTATCGTACCTGAACTGAAGTGAGAGAAACTTATATCTTACCATTTCTTCTCTCTCACTTAATCATCCAGCAGAATATATTGAATTTCACATGTTCTTCAGTTTCTCTTCTCGCATGGTAAGCTGATCTGTTTTCTTATAGATTCTCCATTTTTTAAAAGAATTATTATTTTTTGAACACCTTAAAACAAATATTTTATATTAGTAAAAACGAACATCCCGTAGATAGGCACCGGAACAGTTACAATGGTCCGCATGCAGAGCCGTGCGAAAGTTTTTACTGCCCCAAACAAAATAAAAAAGTTAAATATTTATAATAAATTAAATACAAATTAAAAGAAAGTTAATGAATACTTTGCGGCTTAAGCTGTTTAGAGAAATACAAAATTTATAAAAACTTATGTAATATAAACTTTGAAGAAAGTAAGGAATGGAATAAAAATTAACTATCATATAATAAATTGGTGAAAATATAATTCAAAACAATGAAAGTTAAATATAAACAAGTATTTGAATATATACAGAGAAAAAAAAATTGAATTTTGTAAGAAGAAACATTGATTTACGTAGACCATATAAAAATGTATATACACAAACTTGCTTCTATTTTTTATTTGAAATCAAAATGATATTCTAACTAGTTACAATTTTTTTTTGATACTCTAAACCATTGCTTATTTTTTAACCAAGTAGACACGGCTCTGTCCGCATTGATTAAAAGTAAGCTATAAAAAATTTGACAAAAAAAAAAGAGGCAAAGCAAAAGCCCGTAAAATATCAAAATTCATTAAAAGTAAACCTAAAAATAAGAAATTTACATTTCTTAATATACGTGAAAAGCAAAAAAAAAATCCTAATTCTCAAATCTCTCTGTGTTTCTTTTTTTTTTAAAAGATCCCTCTCTATTTCCAATCATCAGAAAATAAATTTGTTAGTTTTGATACGAAAATTGGAACAGATTGGCGTTTTAGTATTTATTTCGTGAACAAAAAGATGTATTAACTGACATTACATCTTAACTTTGCTTGCAAAATTTCCATCTTCGATCTTTTCTTCCTTTAAATATTATAAAAGATGAAATAAATAAATAAACTTTTCCTTTAAAAATATTAAAATAAAAGACTTTTCCCTTTTCTAAACAAAAAAAGGCCGCTTGAAGTTTCAAATTAAATGATGAATGTGTCTGTCTAAATTCAAAAGCCGTCGGATTTTATCTCAATTCTCAGATGATGAAAGTTTCAGACTCGTCTTCCCCGACCGGAGTTCTCGAAGAGTTCTTCAGAACCGAAGAATTCGAAAGCTCCCAGACTACAACAACCAAGTACCCTTCCTCCCGTTTCCGCAGGGTTGTTCATCTTCTAAGAAGCACGTCCAAAAAATCGCTAGAGAATCTGAAAGCCCCGTTTCAGTACAACAATGCCGTTACAAGCTCTTTGAGAAGATGCAGTAGCTTGAGAGAAAGTCTCAGATTTGGTTCCTCCAGTGATTCTCACGTTCTTGCACACTCTCCTCGAAGAATCTTTTCTTTTTCTGATCTCAAAATTGCCACCAACAATTTCGCTCCGGGTATTTCCTACAATGTTATGATTGTTGTTTAAAAAAAAAATTAGGATTTCAAATTATGATTATTCTTAGTCTAATCATGAAGTCGTGACTAAAATAAGTATTTTTTTAAAAAAAAAAAATTGGGCAGAGAATCTAATTGGAAAAGGAGGTTACGCTGAAGTTTACAAGGGGAAGTTTTCAAATGGACAAATGGTAGCCATAAAACGGCTCATGCGTGGAAACAGCGACGAGATCGTTGTAGATTTTCTATCAGAGATGGGCATAATGGCACATGTTAACCATCCAAACATCGCAAAGCTTTTAGGCTACGGTGTTGAAGGAGGAATGCACCTTGTTCTTGAGTTGTCACCTCATGGGAGCTTAGCTTCTATGCTTTATAGTAAACTCTCTTCCTCCATCACTACCCTGGCATGCCTTTTATCATTACTATATTCAAGAAAAATAATAATTAATTGTTTGATGATGTGATAGGCTCAAAGGAGAAGATGAAATGGAGCATCCGGTACAAAATAGCTTTGGGAGTTGCAGAGGGTCTGGTGTATCTTCACAGAGGATGTCACAGGAGAATTATTCACAGAGATATCAAAGCCGCAAACATTCTTCTCACACATGATTTTTCGCCTCAGGTACCATAGATACTTACTTATGATATTTATATTTTCAGTTCTGTGATGAAAATGTCTTTGTGTGTTAGATATGCGACTTTGGGCTTGCGAAGTGGCTACCTGAACATTGGACACACCATATAGTTTCCAAATTTGAGGGCACGTTTGGGTGAGTCTATGCATTAAGCATATGCTTCCTTGTATAATTGTTCAGAGATGGATTTATCCTCATTTCTTTCAGATATCTTGCTCCTGAGTACTTAACACATGGGATAGTGGATGAAAAGACCGATGTATTCGCCTTGGGTGTACTTTTACTAGAACTTGTTACTGGACGACGAGCTCTTGACTACTCCAAGCAAAGTCTTGTTCTATGGGTTAGTCCCAGCTAGAGAGCCAATTTAATTTTGAGGGTTGAAATTCGACATCTGTTCTTAGTTCATTGGTGTTTGTTTCTCAGGCTAAACCATTGATGAAGAAGAACAAAATTAAGGAGCTAATTGATCCATCTTTAGCGGGTGAATATGAATGGAGGCAGATTAAACTTGTGCTTTTGGCTGCTTCGTTATCAATTCAACAGTCATCAATAGAGAGGCCTGGGATGAGTCAGGTACATAACCAAACTGTCTTGTATAACAAGTAAATAAATCACCTTGTTTTGATATATTGTCTTAAACTTAGGTCGCTGAGATCCTCAAAGGCAACTTGAACGACCTCAAGTGCATCATGAAATGCAGAGTCCCCTTTTATCGTAAAGCTTTTAGAGATGAGAACATGTCAAGAAATATTCAGAAAAGTTGATCTTGAAGAAAGAAAATGGAGGCATGAAACACAACAAAGGGAAAAGAAAAGAAAGAGATAGAGATGGCTTGCATCATTTTCTGAATAAAAAGGCGTTACGCATCACTTGTCAAGAAGATATTAGTGGAATAGTGAATATTCTTAGTACATTTTCTTTATTTATTCAATGTATTAGTAAGCAACAAAGGCATAGCTTCAGTGAAGTTATGTAATGTCTAATATACCAAAGTAAAATATTTACAGAGGAAAAAAAACGGAGTATGTACCTAAGAAAGAGAGCTTTACGGTTTGACATACTTTAGGTTCTCAACATAACACTTGAGTTACTTTATTCATGAGGTGAACTTTGGACTTTTAGTGTGTATTTTTAGGTCGAAATTACCTCTGAAGATAAGTGGACTTGTGACAAAAGTGATTATGTGAGGGTCAAACTGACTTGTGATCAGGAGACACATGTACAGGATTAGTTTTGGGGTTAGGTGATGTGTGGTCGCAAAGCGCTCAGCATCATACTGGCTGACTATTAGAGAGCCAGAGGAATGGCTAGATGTGTGGATGGAGTCAGCATCATGTTGTCTCTGACTACACGATTCCTATATAAAAAGTTGTAGGCTGAGTTTAGAAGACAAACAAACGTAAAGTGAGATGACATGTTTTTAAGTAGTTTATCTCATGTAGAAGTTCCGGCAAAACAACACAAACAGTTCGTCTGAACAAAAAGATAACAGTTGTCAGTTAATTTGTTTGCCCTCGGCTTCCAGTTCGAATCACTATAATTAAAGTGTGAGCCTTGGATTGGGTGTCGACAGCAACTAATTACAGTATCGACAGAGAAGCGAGTAACAGAGAAAATCGTCAATGAAGTTAACTAGAGTGACTAGTTAGGGTTTCAATGTGAAATAGAAATAGGGATGTCGGGTATGAAGAGGGATAAAGAGTTTGTGCCTCTTTAGTTAGAGCACTAGGTGATAATCTGCGCCTTGTTAGTGGATAAAAAAAATAATAACGTAATATATATGTAATGAAAATGTGTTACTATTATGTCCAGATTTATATAATGTAAACCTACATTTTTTTATGAAAATGTCGTGTTATTGGATAGACATGCTTGAAGTATATTATATGGAATAAAAGGAAGACTGTTAATCAAATAAGTTTACCGATGGATTGTCATTTTCCCTTTATTAAGGCTGTTTTGATGGATTGTCATTTCTCTTTATCTTTAGTTTGCTAAAATTGTATCATTCAAATCGTTGAAGAAAAATAAAACATGATATATTAAGTAAATTAACACTTGTTTTATTATTAAATATTATTAAATAAATAGTAAAATGGTATCATCATAAATTTAATTACACTAAATTTATGATGATAATAATTAAAAGAACATGAATAATAAAAAAATAAAACATGATAAAATGAAAAATGTCTGATAACATATAATTATACTAAATTTATGATGATAATTAAAAGAACATGAATAATAGAAAAATAAAGAGAGTTAACGGCCACCCTGAATTATAGCAAATAAAATATATTGACAGATTTTTTGAGAATAAGTTTTGGTCAAACAATTCAATTACTTGCTTATTTGTTTGCGCAAATATATTTACTTGATTTGCAAGGTCTGCGTGATGTGCGTGTGTTAAGTGAGAATCTTAAAAGAAGATTGTCTTCACAGTAAATAAGGAACCAAATTGCTCAGGTACCGTAAGAAAGACTTACCATAAGTTTGAAAACTGATTTCATATGGAATTCTTAAAAGATTGATTCATTTTAGTTACCTTTTTATAATCAATCAAACATAATGCACTATAAATGGTTTGATATGAGATTCCTAAAATAAAATATTTAGACATATTACATGATCATTGACAATTAAAAAGAACTTACTATATTTATAATCCCGTTTGAACAAATATAGAGTTTTCTGCACAAGTCATATATTTTACATTAAAAAAGAATCAATTGAAATGTATTCCTTATATGTAAAACAATAAAAGCCTAGTATTAATTTCGCCTGGTTTATTTCCGATCTTGGCTTCATATTGAGCAGGAATAGTGGTTATGAAATAAATATTAGAACTATGGTTAATAGTATGATAATACTCGAATATTTGTATTTCATATTTGTATTTCATGTGAATACACGATAGTCCGAATACATAATGAGACTGAAATGCAGGAATTTGCTGTAAATAAACAATTAGACCAATATAAAACAAATCCCCTATGAGGAGAACAAAATTTTCATCCGCCATAAGTCCGCGAACATATTATTGGAACATAAAATTTGTAAGATTATGCGTATTCGAACAAAGCAATGTTGTGCACTGAAGTTAAATGATAAAATATGATATACGTACAAATTCATTTTGTGTCAGTTAGGTGTCCATATAAATGGAAATGCGTATTGTTCGAAAAATATATTAGCGGACCGAGCTGTGTGACATTTACTAACCACGAGAGTAAAGTATGTTATAATGGCAATCCTTTGTAATTATTCTAGTAATGAGAGACATTTTTTATAAACCTTCTAAAAAGCGATGTGGTGCTGCCACGTAAGTAATGTCATTTTCGTTAATCACACATCATTGCAAGGTTTCTTTTTAAAAATGTTTCTCTTTTAATACTTAAGGGATTTCAAATACCACTTCAAATTTTACTGTAAAATAGAGGGGAAAAGTAATTAAAGTAATTACTCCATTTTGTCCTTTTTACACTATCTCTAATGGCACACCATTTTTTTCTCTATAATTTACACTAAAGTAAAGTAATTCTATTATAGTGTAAATTTTGCTCCAATGGTTTACTCTATAATTCTATAATAGAGTTACTCTATTATAGAACGCAATATAGAGTAATACCATTATTTCACTCCAAATATTGAGTGAAAAGTAACATTCCTCTATATTTCACTTTATAATAAAGTTACTTTAATTTAATGTAAATTGTAGAGAAAAAAATGTTATTAGAGATGCCCTTAGACCATCTCCAACGATACTTCATTTTTCACTTTTTATTTCATTTGAAGCAAATTTTTGTTCAAATGATGCTTCATTTCTTGCTTCAAAATGAAGCAATGAACATTACTGCTTCAAATTTGAAACAATACTGTTCATTGCTTTATATTTGAAGCATACCTTTTTAAATTATAAATTAGTCTTTAATTTTTGCTTGTTCTTACTTTTGGAGAAAATAAATTATATTAATCAATTTAATCTCATTAATTTTTCTAATATACATTTATTATATAAATTTATTTAATTTATGATATTAAATACTTTTAAAACATATATTAAATGAAAGATAACGTTAAATAATTAATATAAAAGTGAAATACATGATTTATAAACCAAACTAAGCATAAAATACTTAACACAACACAAGTAACACTTAATTATCTGGTAAATCACTTCCTGAACCATTAAGATTATTAAAAAACTGTCCAAATAAAGTTGATGTTTGAAGAGGTTGCTGAGGTTATTGAGCTTGTTATTCGTCACCCCTTTCCAATAAAATCCGATTTTTTTTCAGATTTTATGTATGCACAAATATTATGTTGTATGGAGTTTACATCACAAAATAATTTTTTGTTTCTCTTTTAAAATTTTTTCAAAGTATAATTTCTACTTTGAATCTTCAAATGTTATTTATTGTTTACATGATTCTCACACATTTAAATTTACTACATGATTTGATAATGCAATGCAAAGTTGTTCAAAGATTCTCAAAATTTCAAATCCAATACGATAAGATTTGATAATATAATGGAAAAGCTATTCAAAGATTCTCCCATTTTTCAATCTACTATAAAGTGATTTGATAATACAATGAAAAGTTAATTTAAAGAGTCTCATATTTTTTTCAGATGAGCGTGCATCAGAACTGTTCAGAAAACATTAAATGACGGAACAATATTGTTTCCAAACTTTAATGTTTCACTACAAGACCCCAATTTCTTGAAGACACTCAAGGTTCAGCTTCAGCTACTTGGAGCACCAATGCAAGAAAAGAGTGTGATAGCAACACTACATCGTTAGATCGTCTACCGAATTCAAGATCACGCTCTTGACCTCGTTCTACCCTCCGCTGATGAAGCACTCTACCTTGAAATCACATCAGCATCCCAAGCGAATAAAGAAAAAGGAAAGGACATTGGAATAATCTAGTTTTCAATGACCGCTTACTCATCACTCTTGGAAAAGACCACGAGATATCTGATCAATCGTCAAAAATCAATGCAAATTTACAGTATTCGTCTGCAAAATCTATTGCCAAAATTGAACATCTCTCAGATTCAACTTCAAGCGACTATGATATCGACTCCTACGAAGAATCTCTGCCAAGACAATTCGCGATTGGGGAAAGTTCGCACACTCCGAAGAAAGAACCAAGTATCAACGAAGTTTACTCAAGCGATGAAAATATGGAATTCATACCGCCATCTAGGACAGAAATACTGACAACAAGCACTTTTCCTTAAAAGTCATAGTATTCACTTTCAATGATATTCCTTTTGATAAATGGAATAACCGTCTAGACGAATTTATGCATGGAAGAACTCAGAAGCCCTTAGGTCACCTCTACACTTGGTAATACAACAATTCACTGCCCTTCTATCTGGAGCACTCAAGGAATGGTGGAATTCACTCGGTGAATACAGACATCAACAAGTCTATCAGATAACAATACTGTTGCTTCTTGGAGAGATTCACAGAGAATTCATTGGCACGCCAACACACCAAAAGGAACAGCTACAAGAGAAGTTCTTCTCAGAAAAATGTTGTTCGTTAAGAAAGAAAGATCTCACAAAACATTTCAAAAGGCAGACAAAAAGATACTACGCTCTTAACGGCCTCAACAATCCTAGCCTGAAGCATGTCTATCTCTCCTTCATTGATGACTATCTTAGTCAACAGACTAAATTATACATCAGAGATCAAGGATAAACTATTGAAGAAGTATCTATCGGCCAGATCCAGCAATACGTCTTCAGAACACTCGGTAAACTCTGCAAGCAAAACGAATTCCGGATGGAATTCATGGATAGATCAAAAAAACTATCCAAAATCTGTGTCAGACCTGATCTATCAATCAAATGTTCAAAATCCAAGAAGACTTGTTCTTGTGATTCACATGAGAAACGTCAGAAATTCAAAAAACGATTCACTAAGCACTCCTCCAAGTTCAGGCGCAAGAAATTCTTTCGGAAGAAACAAAGTTTCAAGAAGGCGTCGAGATGTTTCCTGTGTCGAAAAGAAGGACATTTTGCAAAATATTGCCCAAACAAATCAAAGAAGAAGAAACAATACCTAATCAATTCTATAGTCGAGATCGCACCATATATTGACCTCAATGGTCACGACCTGGAGTCCGTTTTATCTTATGATAGCGACGACAATGATGCAATTTGTGGATTTTCATAAGAAGAATAATCTTCTGAGTCTTCACCTGATGACGATGAAGACTGCTGTTTCAAAATCGCAAAAATACCGCAAGAATAACTACAACCTCCTCATGTACAAGTAACAATCTTTGACCCTTCCAAGGAAGAAGATCGAGTTCGTGTCATTGCATTTATAGATACCGGAGCCTATAAAATAATTGTGAATCCCAAGATTCTCTCACCTTCAATGTGGATACCGCATCAACATGAGCTTCATGTTGCAAATTCTGGCTCATTAACCATCAAGCTCAAGTCAAAGCCAATCATAATCGAGCTCTTCCCCGGATGTCGAATCTCTACAGAGGTACTAATCTCTACAACGCCAAAGAAAGATCTCATATTAGGATGGGATTCTTATTACGCTTTCAAGAAAGCCTTTAATATCTCAATCGAACCAAATGGAATTCGCTCTTCAAAGCCTTTTCACGTCAATCCCACGATTGTATTCACTCGAAGAACCGACATCACAAGAATTCACAAGAATTAAAGAAGAAATGACAACGAAATCGTACGCTGACTCTCACACAGATTTCCTACAAAAATGCAATAACCCACTTTGGTTAAATTCGGAGTTCTTCGTTTCATTACCATTCAAAGAAAACGTTGACACTACACCAAAAAAAAGCAAGCCATGCAGGAATGCCACCCACTTTGCTAAAACAACCTAAGGAAGAATGTGACCAGCTAGTGGAACAAGGAGTCGTTTCATCAACTAATTTCCCGTGGGCGTTTAAAGCATTCTGTGTCAACAACCGTGCCGAACAAGCAAGAGGAAAACTCAGATTAGTCAATGACTACAAGCCGCTGAATTAAATAATTCATAAAAAAAACTCTCTCTATTTTATCTCTCTACAATGTCTCTCTAAGTTCTCTCTAGTTTCCAGAGCTTAACTCATCTCTTATGAGCTTAGATTTCTATCCCCCACTCGCAAGTTCCGATCATGCCACTTGCTATTCCTTAGCTTCAGCGGATTTGTCAATACGACTCTGTCAACACGACCTTCATGGGGAGGTAATTTCCTAACAGTGGTTGAGCAATTTGAGAGTCTTGAATAGTGGCCATCTAGCTTCCTTTACCTGGAAATTACAGACCCTCGTCGTTTGACAAAGTCGTGTTAACAGACGAGGGTCTGTAATTTCCAGGTAAAGGGAGCAATATGACCACTATCAAGACTCTCGTATTGCTCAACCACTATTAGGAAATTACCTCCCCACGAAGGTCGTGTTAACAGAGTCGTATTGTCAGATCCGCTCAAGCTAAGAAATAGCAAGTGGCATGATCAGAACTTGCGAGAGGGGGATAGAAATCTAAGCTCATAAGAGATGAGTTAAGTTCTGAAAAACTAGAGAGAACTTAGTGAGACATTGTAGAGAGATAAACTAGAGAGAGGTTTTTTACGAAATTATTTGATGATTATTTTACAATGGGGTACACACATATTTATAAGGGAGAGGATAAGGCGCTGACATAAGCGCTTACCTCAGCCAGTGCAATTACATCATCGCTTACATCATGCTTACATTATTATTAGACATATTTATTTTACATAGTAAAATATACATAATTTAGACACATTATTCAAGCATAATTAAACATAACTTAATGACCTTCTTCGTGGTCTATCTCGAATTCGATGATGTGTTTGTCACAGCATCCGTAGTGATCATCTGGACATATGTATTCATCTTCTGGCTCTTCATGAGTTTTCTGGGAATCGTCGTTTACTTCAATATCAAACAATTTACTGATTTTGTTTATATTCATAGTCATCAGGGAATTGCGCATCTTGAAAGTATTCCGGTGGACATTCATGAGTTTGCGGTTCTTGTGGTTCTTGCTTTAACGGCTTTGGTTCGTAAGAGGCAATTTATCGACGTTTTTCACCGAAGAACATGAGATCTTCGTCGAGACTCATCTGGTAGTCAACTTGATAATAGAGCCAATTTGGGATGAATGGAATGGAAAAGTTTTTCCTAGCTTTATTGAGTCGAAAAGTCTTCGTAAAGTTTGATGTCGTTGATGTTGAAATCCGGTCGTAACCCTCGTTGGAAGTCGTTGTGATGGATGAGTGTGGGTAGAGCATGAATCTTGCTAGTTTTTTTTGTTGATTTGAACAGGACGGTGGAAGAAGTAGATCGAGTGAGAGTTAAAGAAAGGGTTAAGTCATCCTTGACCCTTTAAGTTTTTGAACGATATGCCGGTTGCCTTCGCAAATTTTCTCAGCTTTCCATTCCAGACAAATAATGGAGCAAACCATGACAGTAATGTTGAGAGACATTCTTTGCGTGCACGCTGGGGATTGGTGAATTGATGTATTGGTATAACCAAGAGATGTCAAGTGTTATACCTATGGTGAAAACTGAGCAGAGGTACCAGAGGAAACAGAGGACTTCTTCTGGCATATAAACAATTTAGATTCTGTAGAGGTGTGCGAACGGGTAGTCAGGATGAAATCCCATTGGTGAAATGTAGTGATTGTCAGGTCCGTAACTTGACAGGATGATGGATAGGTAGTGAAAAATCTTGTTTAGGAGGTGTTCGTGGAAATTTTTTCTGGTGATGAGTTCATGAGTGTCTTCTGGCATGCTGGCTGTGAAGTCATAGTAGATTTTCGCAGAGGAGCTCTCCATCATTTGTATTTCTTTAACTGGATTTCTACTGAGCATATCAGCATGAGTGTTCTTTGATCCCTTTAAATAGACGAATTCGAAGTCGTACTTCGAGAACCATTCGCTCCATCTTAATAATTGTTGATGTGGGACCAACTTTTGCTTGAGTTGTAACATCTTCGGAAAAGATGACATATCCATTTCGATGCGAAATTTATGTCCTATCAGATGGAACTCGAACTTCTCAATAGCTTTCTTGACTGCTATGATTTCTTTGAACGTGGAGTGATAATGCATCTCAGAATCTTTAAAGCGTCCGCTTTTGTATCCGCATATTTGATGTTTCCCATTTATTTCTATAAATAAAATCGCGCTCCAATATTTGTCACTTGCGTCAGTTTGTAGGATACGTGTGCCGGTTAAGGGAATTTTTAAAGGCGGTAGCTTCTGCACCTCTATTTTTAGGTTTCTGACAGCTTCAGTTTGTCGATTAGTCCATTTTGGTGGATTCTTTGATAATGCAATGCAAAGTTATTCAAAGATTCTCATAATTTTCAATCCAATATGATAAGATTTGATAATACAATGAAAAAGCTATTCAAAGATTTTCAGATTTCTCAATCTAGTATAAAGTGATTTGATAATACAATGAAAAATGATTTAAATATTCTGTTATTTGTTGGTTTTCACCCACTTAATTATTTCTATATATACTATCAGAATTCTTTGGTTATCAACTTCTACAAAGAAATATTTTGATATTACTCAATTTCTTTACACACTCTAAATTTCTCTCTTAAAATGAATTATAATTTGTCAAATTCACTACATTTGGATGCTTCTTCTTCTTCTGATGATGATGATAGAAATCAAGAAAAGATCGATAGTCTTCACCAAGAAGAAGAAGCGATACATCGTGTTATCAATAATAACAATACGATAATACAATACCTTCTTGATCAACAAAGTAACCGAGTGATTCATGGAGGCTCAGTTCCTGGACGTGCATTTATCCACCGCGATCATGAAAGTGCTCATTGTAGATTGTTCAACGGTTACTTCTCGGAGAATCCTAACTACAATGACACCATGTTTTGTAGGAGATATCGTATGTCTCGTTCTTTATTCTTTTGTATTGTTAATGCAGTGGAAGATCATGACAACTATTTCAAATTAGATTTGGTTTATCATCTCTTCAGAAAGTAACAGCTGTCTTTCGGATGCTAGCTTATGGTTTACCCGCTAATGCAACAGACGAATACATAAAAATTGGTGAATCAACAGCAATCGAAATTATGAAAAGATTTTGTCGAGGTATAGTGGAGATATTCTCAGAGGAGTACTTACATTGGTGAAAGAAGAGGTTTTCCCGGAATGCTAGGTAGCTTAGACTGTATGTATTGGAAATGGAAAAATAGTCCTACCGCTTGGGCTGGACAATATGCAGGCCGTAGTGGATCACCAACTATAATTCTTGAAGCTGTTGCGGATTATGATCTTTGGATATGGCATACATATTTTGGGATGTCGGGGAGCAATAATGATATCAATGTCTTGGAGTCTTCTCGTCTTTTCTCCAATCTTTCTCAAGGCATTGCACCTCCTGCACATTTTATCATTCAAGGAAACAAATATAATATGGGCTCATATTTGGCCGACGGTATAATCCAAAATGTTCTACCATAGTAAAAACTATTCACGAGCCAATAGGTCAAAAAATAATATTTTTTTATGCAACAAGAAGCATGTCGGAAAGATATGGAACGTGCATTTGGATTTCTCCAATCACATTTTTCAACTATGAAAGGGCTAGTTCGTCTTTGGAAAAAAATGTGATACATGACATAATGACTACATGTATAATTTTATATAATATGATAATTGAGGATGAGCGTGATCTCGAAGCACCAACTAACGTCAGTAGAGAAGTTTCACCAACAGAGGTTGACACTGAAGATCATGATCATATTCTTTCCAAGAATTTTTGGCGCGATGAAGAAGCATTAAAAATAAAGATGCTCATTTCGCACTTCGGAACGATTTAATTGATCATTTGTGGGAAAGATATATGTCTGGTGCTTCTTTATAAAATCTAGTATTGTTGTTCTTAATTATGTGTAATAATTTTATTATATGAAAATCTTGAATATATAATACTTGTGTTAGATTATTGTTTAAATCAAATAGTTGAGTACAATTAGTAAATATGAAAAATTATAAGGTGTTATTAATAATTAATGATAAAATAGAGATAGAATATATTTAGAATATTCTTTTTATCAAAAAAATGAAAATCATTGGAGAAGATGTGCTTCATTTCTTGCTTCATTTTGAATACAGTGAAGTTTGAAGCAAAAAATGAAGTCAACTATTGGAGATATCCTTACATTTAGTCATGAAGATAATATAAGAATTTCACAATATAAAAAAACCACATGCTTAAAGTATGTAAAGAAAAAAAGTTACAAAAACGTTAAATGGTTATTTACTTTTTAAAAAGCCTGTGTGACATTTTTTTCAAAACTGGATACATTTCTTTTTATATAATGCGTGTGTGTGGAGCTAACACAAGTGTCACATATGTATTTCTAATACTAGGGCCGGCCCGCCCTACGGGCGGGATATACTTTATGTGTGATCTAGATTACTATTTTTTGTATGATTTTCTGGT
Source organism: Eruca vesicaria subsp. sativa (assembly GCA_932364175.1). Classification (NCBI taxonomy): domain Eukaryota; kingdom Viridiplantae; phylum Streptophyta; class Magnoliopsida; order Brassicales; family Brassicaceae; genus Eruca; species Eruca vesicaria. The sequence goes on from CAKOAT010998668.1 coordinate 114,945, forward strand.
TTGTGTTTGACTTTAAATTTGCAAAAGATGTGTATGATAGTAATTTTTCTTCTTTTGAAAGATTTAGGTGACAAATTGTCTATTTTTCTTCTTTTATATAAATTCTTAAATAGATTGAGTAAGGATTTTCTTATTTAATTTCATACACTGATTTTTTTAAAAGTCATTGATCTGAATTGAACAGTTTTGAGATATTTTAAATTATCTATGTTACAATTTTAAAAAAAAAACACATTGGTTAAATATTTAATTATATGTTTAAAGAGAATCATGAATTATGGTTGTTCTCGGAAAATACAGATTTGACTATATTACTATGACATTTCCATTTCTGAACTAAGTTTTTGTTTTTAAAAATATATAATACAGTTAATAGTTCTACAATTATAATAACAGCTACATCATTAACAATTTATATATTGTAAAATATACATATATACATATATATATATATATATATATATATATATATATATGAATTTTCATTTACTTAAGTAACTCCATCCACTGCTGTAGAGAACCACATAAATCTCTTGGAATTACAAATATGGATTGATCATGGATCTTAATACGGTGAGCAAGGCATGCCACAAAAAGCGCATATGTTTACTTCATGATTTGGAACAAATCAGACGTGCAGTAAGGATAGTACATCAATCTTCTGGCGAACTTATAAACAATGTCAATGTTCTTTGACTTGTAGTAGTTAGTAAAGTAAAAATCTTGTGGTTTGACCTTATGCATATGAAAGAGAAATTCATGTAGACTCTTCAAAAACCAACCATTAGTGTTTCCTCACATAAGCTACAAAACATTATTGGGATAAATTTGCCTGTTTAGTTAGTTGAATCAGATGGATAAAAGAACATCATCTGCAAGAAACACATTTATCAAGCTAAATAATATTAAAAAAAAAACAAACTAATCATTAGTCCGATAATACATGACTTTAATAAAGTAGGCGAGATTATGGACAATAATATATTTTATAAATATATATATGATATTATTTTGTTTTTAAAAGTATTTTTTCTAAAATATTTGTTTGAATAATTGTTAACCACTTTGCTGGTATCATATTTTATAAAAAAACTGACTTGACCTAAAAATGGAAAGCAAATATATAGAGATTTTTTGTTGTCTTTTGGTTTTGAGTTGATGGAATGTTAGAAAAACAACAACAATATGGTAAATAGAATTTTCTCTTTTTAGTTCTTATATATTTCTCTATTTATTGCGAAGTAAACTTTTCACTAAACTCTATATTATGTATCATCACTAAATCTAATTGTTCTATTTTTGTAACTTGCTAGAGAAAGATTTGTCTCTTACCAGTTGTTTGGTTAACAATATCAACAAAAGGAAATAGACATAGGTTTCTGGTAGTGGACATATGTTTAAAAAGAGCTACATGCACTTTAAAACGGGTCAAAATAGCTAAGGTTAGATTTTAACAATTCATAGAACTATTAAAAGACATTATAATGAATCAGCTAGTAGGTGTATATAACAATATATTCAAGTCTGCTACCAGTTATTCGTTTAATACACTTGAAAAGTCGAAGAAAACATAGAATCTTTGAATTTGGCTCTTTTCTAAATCATTTGAAATACTGAGCCAAGCTGCTCAAGTACAACTTATGAAGATTTTTTTTTATCCAGAAAACGCTAAAAACAGCTGTGAAAGTCTGCAATATTCCATTAGGCTTTAAGAATCTGAAGATTAAACATTGCGGACAGGATTTCCCGTAGGCCCAGTGGCTGTTCCTGGGTTGCCTTCCACCATGACATGAACAATGGTTCCACCGTTGTTGACATGATCACCTCTTTAAATACCTTCAGAAGTATCTCCATACACAGCATCAGCTCCTGGAATATCATTGCCTGTGTTGTCATTACCTCCCTGTGGAGGAGTAAGGGGCATATATAAGAAACAGTTCTTAGAGGTGCTTAAACGTAAATATACAGAGATATCACCTGCTCTGCAAAACCAGGAAAGGGGAACACTGGTTGCGATAAAGAATGTGGGATATGGTGAATGACTGATGCTTTGATGAGAAATAGCTTCTGCTGGAATGGTAAGGCCCTCCCTTCTATTTCTCTAATGTACTGAGGGAGAGCAATGTTATGTGTATCCTCCATTCCAGCGACATGTAATATAATTAAAGCTACACACAAATAAAGAACATAGGCCAATTGATAGATGTTACCATGGGTTGAGACACTCCTGCAACAGGAACATTGGTCAGCTTGTTCATCTCAGCATCAAAAATCACAAACATAGCTGGGTCGGATGCATCTGATACTGCCATCTCCACCCAATACTTCTCACCAAAGAGAGATGCTTCGTATTTTTCATCTCGCACCAGGTAGTATTCATGTAAAGAAATGTTGGTGCGCCAGTTATAGTGGTCCATAAATACTTTCCCCTTTTCAAATTGGGATCCTACTTAACTGAAGAAAAAAGGACGCAGCATCCTTTAATAGCTTGGTACTAATGAACACAGCTAAAATAAATTAAGCACTCATGTCTATGAACAGATTGAACATAACAGAAGTTTTAAACTAACAAACACCACTCTAATATGCTTCGGAGGGGTTAGACGCACTCGTATAACAGAAGTAAACTAATACAGATTATCACAAGAAGAATAATAAAAGCTTAATGGAAAAGAGGTACCTTTGATATCCATTCAATGACATCTTTCACTCAATCGATGTTGAGAGAAAACCAAAACATATATATCCATGCGGTTTTAGAACAGAGCCTCCTCGATATGATTCAAACCGTACAATTCACCAATAACTCGTGGCCTTGCAGCTTCAGGAATAGCAAGCTTCTCACGTATATCAATATGAGTTGTGTGAATACCAAACCCAATCACAAAAGTGCTACTTCTCTCCTTTATATATCCTAAAACCCTTCAAAGGAGAATGAGAATAGCAAATAATGACGAAACCGGTTTCATATTACGTACAATGTCACACACATCATTAAAAGCTTCAAACTTCATGACAAATAACATTGATTTGACTAACAAAAACACTCTATAATAATTGAATTGGAAGTTCAAGGCAACCTCAAGAAAGAGAGAAATATTACGGTAAGATGCATAGTTCTTGTTCGAGAGCAAAGATAGTTGTTGCATTAGACTCATAATCAGACGAAGAAAGCTCGCAACGTGCTCTCTGGATTAGACTATGGCTGGTTCTATTGTTCCTCAGAGCACCAATGAGACCCAGTAGAGTCTGAAAAGTAGAAAAAGAATAAGAAAACAGATTATGGTGATTTAATAAAGTCTCAAGCTTTTGGGCAACCAACGAATGCACTCAAGACCGCCATAGAAATCCAAATTTGGAAACAAAGATGATTAAGAGATTTATGAACGGAATTACCTTAGAATCAAAGAGTAGCATGTCAAAAACCATCAGCTCACACTGTGTTTCACGGTCCTAGCTTCCCAAAATCTGAGCAGTTGCATCTGACTGTGTAAGAACAGAGGCCAGGCTTGAAATCGGATCAGCGAGTTAGCCATTAAACAGGAAAATGAGATTCAAAAGATTTTATGAATTGAGAGAATGATGTTCTGGAGATGAGGTCTGACTTTTTTATAAGACGACAAACACCACCTGAAAGAAGAATAAGAAGCATAGAACCTCCATTGGAGTTTAACCTACTAAGATCTATAGAAACGCAAAACCGTAGAATCCATAAAAAACAAAATGGTCTACTCAGTCTCCTCTGCAAACGTTATTCATAAGTTTATTAAATTCACATTTCCAAAGTAATAATTTAGGAGTTCACAAACAAAGGTAAAGCATAAATCTCTTGTTAGTAGTTGAAACAAACGTCACAACCAAGATAAAACTCTTGTAACCTCCAAAGAAAAACATCAATCATGAAATTTTTTTTTTTTTAAAATGAAGGAAAGAGTGACCTCTAGACTCAGATTTCTAAAAGTGAAGGAGAGAGTGACCTTTAGACTCAGATTTCTCATCACTCTTTTGTTATTGTTTTGGAGCTTTAGGAAAGTAGTTCTCATAATCTGCAATGCAGATGCAGAAACAAAGACAGTAATAAGAAACATGCTTTTCTTTGAGATACCATATCCAAAAAATCAGGGACTTTTATGCAAAAAAAACATTTTTTCTTCTTGGGAGCTTCATCAGGGAAGAATCGCCGAAGTCTAAAATTAGCAAAAACACCAATCAAATCTTTATCTCCAAACTCCTTTCTCCAAGTCAACGAAGCAAAGTGGCGACTCAAAAACCTTAATCCACCGCCTTCCACTTGATTCACAGACGCCGTCTCAATAGTGGCGGAGCAATCATCCTTGTCGATCTCAGACCACCATGCCACCGTACAAAAACCCCTAATCAAACAACAATCAAGAGATGGTAAAAAACATACACATAAAAACTAAAGAAGAATCTGAGAAGAAATCGAGAACAGACACTTGAGCGAGAGAAGGAGGAGATTCATAGGAGAAGGGCAAGGGGCGCCGCTGCAAGAAGAGAGACTCGGGTCTCACCAAAGAAAAAAGGAATTAAATCAAATATGTCCTACGTGGACTTGTTGATGTGGCATCCGACGTGGACACTCTCAGAAGGAGAGATGCTCTCTTTTATATAATAGATTTATTAATAAAGGGTTGAGATTATTACATCATAAAAAAATTGTGCCGTATAAACGAAACGTAATGGTCTTTTCAACATGGAAATATCAATGATAGATTTGAGTGACATACTTAAGATCATACACAATGAGCCAGTTGAATTAGGGCATCTCCAATCATAACAACAAATTTAATGTTGAAATTACAACAAATTTGGTGTTAAACTTTTTTTCATCTCCAACTACCTACACCAAAATAATATTATAGTATTATTTTGTTTATTTTGATAATTTAATACATTTTTATAACTGACGAATTATATTGATCAAATTTCGTTGTTATTATTTATTAAAGTTTACTAATTTCATCTTTATGTTTATTTATATAAGTTATTTTTTATTCTAGATAATTTGCATACATATTTATTTATTCTATACAAATATTCTTCGAAATTAAAATTTACATATTTAAAATTACATGTTTATAATTTAATGTAATTGATAATACTCATTTAATTATATTACTTAAGAATATAAATACAATAATAGTCTAAAGCTTTAGTAATGTGAAAATAAATAATAAAACATAGAAATAATGTGATATATTCTTTTTAACTGTAAATTAAAACTAATTAATAAAACTAATCTATTTATAATTAAAGAAAAAGTAACAAAATACATTATTTTATCATTTGGTGTGATAAATAGTGTTACACTATTCATTCTATAGCAAATTTTATGGGATGGTATAATTTATGGTGTCCCATAGGAAATGAAATCACATCAAATTTAGTGTGTTAATGTTCCATTGGGGTTGACCTTATAGAATATAAGGTGCAGTGGGGGTGTCGATTTTGGGAATAAAATATGTGGACTAGTATTCAATTGGTTGAAAAATCTGTTAACTCCACCTTGCCACGTAGAAGAGTTTAAGTGGATGTCTAGATACTTTTTTTTATCCCCATTTCATAACTCAAAACTCATTTGTTTTCTAATAATTTTTTTTTTAAAAACTCAAAATTACATCAAAATTCATATTTTTATAATCTATAAAGAGTGAGTTACCTTTTAAGATATTTTTCATCTTTTTATTTTCATAGTAAGACACATTCTGTTTGAGAGAACTTTTTTTGTTTCCTTGACAGTTTTTAGACGTTTTTGACTTCTTAAACATAATAACTAGTTGGACTTTTTGGTTGAGGTAACAAACTAAAGTAACTATGTTTGACGTCAATAAATGTTTGTATTAGTGTTTATATTATTATTATTTTTATACCATCTTCTTTCAATTGATTTTATCTCAAATTTTGGAATATATAAAATAAATATGATTGTTACAAAATTTTATATAAAAAATTTTCTATCTTTTAACATACATTTCAAATATTTATATTTTATATATATTATACAAAAAATGTGGAGACATGGACATGATAAACATATGAAATATTTACAACTAAAGAAATTTTTCAAAACATCAATTACACTTATAGACACTTTTTCTATGGGACACATCTTTTTAATGTGATAAACCATAACTACCCTTTTTTTTTGTCTAACTATAACTCTAGCAGCACTCTCTCCTTTGTTCTCTTCTGTAGGTCCACCCTTTCTTTTAATATTATTTTACTTATTTCTAGCTTTTGACATACACGCCCGTGGGGATATATGTTCTCTATAAATATATGTTTGTATTAGTTGTAAAAAATATTCTTATTTATGTTCATAGGTTATTGTATTCTGATGTAGATGTATGTTGTTCATTTTGTTTAGTGTCTTTTTCTAACTATCAAGTTGTATTTTTTATATTCTATTTTTTTTTACTTGGTAAACTAAACATGTAAATGTTAAATATTATAGTATCTTGTTTAGATTGTATGTGTTTTATTAAACTATACTATAAATTTTGTGATTAAAATTATAATTTAAAATTAGTTTTTCTAAATATTTTTTAAATATAAATAAATTATTTAGACAATAAAAATTAAAAAGATTTACATAAAAATAAGAGCTTTAACAATTTTATTAACAAATACCATTTTTTTAAATTGAATTGGGCAATTTGGTTTTGGGCAATTTGTTTTTTTTTTTAAAATTAGTGGACCTTAAACCTATACCAAAGCCCATATAAGAGCAAAATACATTGTTTTAATTGCAGTGGCATTCTATTATAATTTTTAAGAAAAACTAAGGGTTATTTATTTTTTCTACTTTCCTTTTAATAGTTTAGATTATTCTGAATCCATTTCTCTATTTAGTTTATTTGTTTTTGTAAATTGAAACACACTTTTTTAAAAAAGTTTCGTAAGAACAAGAAAACAAAAAATAAATTTCATTAATGGTTGATCTAAAATCTGAACTACCCACGACAAATGGACAATAGTAAGCAACTTTTTAATGTTATCATCACCAAAAATTCTTATTGTCTCAAAATATTTGCAATCTATATGTGGTTTTAGTAGACATTACTGAGATCGACTTATGGGTCAACGTGATAAAATCGTCTTATTTGATACATAGACTAATATTACAAAACTATCCATACAACACATGTACACCCAAAACTGTCCACAACAAATCATCTACCAAACTGACTCATCCTATGTTATTTGATGTCTATATCACAATTTATCTTGCACAAATTTCACTTATAAATTTCACAATTCAGCCTCGCACAGTTTTCATATAAAAATTTTCTTATCCATGTGTATATTTCACAATTTTCTTAGGCAGAAAATTGCTTGTTGTTCTCTTATCCACCAATTTCCTATCCACATGTCTCTTGTATATCATTTTTTTGCATATGATTTAATTATGTATATGACATAACTCTTATATGTTATATTTATGTGGATGGAATTTATGTGAATATGGTTCATGCCCACCAGAAAATATCCACAAGTCTCATGTCTATCTTAACATATCCACTCATTATCCCCAAAATAAATATGTATACCAAATTAGATTTTCAAAAATATTATTATATCAATATATGGATATCAAAAGGAAAAGAAAAAAGTACTTTATTTTATATATATTTTCTCATTTATATTTATAAATGAGGAATGAAATATAATAGAGTATAATAAAGTTACTTTAATTAAAATTAATAAAAATTAATTGTTAAAAAATCAAGAGAATCTCGTTACAGTGTAGATATGTAATGCACATATCTCTTTAGCTGTTTGAGGGTATTTTTTCGATGATTTATATACAATAACATTTTCTATTAATGTTATATGAAACTACTAATGTGTTTCTTAGTGTAACATTCTCTAATATATATGAAAAAGTGTGGACATTTCCAAAGAATTTTTATCTAAAAGGTGAATAAAACCATGGAAAAAATATGTGAACAAAGATTATTTGTTTCTGGATCAAATAGACAAAGATTCATGGACAAGATTTTGTGGACAAAATCTATAGATAAAGATTTGTAAACAACATTCATGGACAAAGGTCCCCCATTCCTTCAAGGTTTCCTATCTTTTCACATGCTGGTCAGTCACATCTAAACATCAACGCCTTGCCTTGTCACGCTTCTTAAGACACAAAGAAAATGACGTATACCAAGTCACAGTTCGCCATCAGCTAAACATATTGGAAAATCTTGATCTGAGATAAAGTAAGTTACCTGAAAATACTAAATATGTGAAAAAAAAATTAGAGGGATTCTAATAAACAAATCAAACTTACATGACAAAAATCACAGTTCGTCACAAATCTAGCGCGAAGAAAATGAGAAATTTACGATAACACTGGATACCACTAACACTTTGGATTTTTGCAGAAATAGAGACAAGGGTTAATGGAATATGAATTGGGAATCGAAAAAACTAAGGTTCTGGAAAAAATAAACAGTTAGATTTCTTGTTTTGCAAAGAGATATACTCCCTCCGATTCTAGTTACATGAATTTTTGGTCCAAAACATAGATTAAAAAAATATTATTTTTATTTAGAGCACTTGATTATAAAAAAATAATGATATTCATAAGATTTGAAACAAAGTTTCATGTAGCCTAGAATCACGGCAGCTTGAAGGGTTTAACTTAAACTATATTTTGACCCGCGCAACCGCGCCAGTGTCTTTTTAAAATTGAATTGAGGAAATTGTAAATTATGTCGATTAAGTATTTTAGTTTTACATGGTGAAACAATCAAACTGGTATCTTAGATAATTAACTTGTAATTTGATTATTCATTACAAAACATAAAATTTTCTAGTGTTTTTGTTTGTAGAATATATTCACTTTGTTTTAATATATGACGTTTTAGAGAATTATTTTCACTTCAAATTAGATGATATTTTCAATTTTCAATGCAAGTTTATTCATTTTTATTTTTATATAATTTTTTCTATTCTCCTGTTAGCGTTTTTATTTGTTGAATTATGATTAGGTGAATAGTTAATAATGTTTTTGGTTAGATAAAGTAGAATTTTCTTCTTCTTTAATTTCTCCAAATAAACCAAATTTCAGAGTAAGAAAATGAAAATAGTATAATATAGTTGATTATATATATATATATATATATATATATATATATATATATATATTAGTATGTATATATTTGTAAAAACATTTGTTTGACAGAAAAAAAATGTGTTATATTTTTTCTATTATATAGATTACAATTTATTTATTTATCAAATTATTTTTTAATATAGATTTAATGTTTGAACATAATTCTAGTGAATGATATTAAATATATATTATTAAGTATATTAAAGTTTAGTTATAAGATTATAGACGAAATCTATTATATGTTTTAGAATGGTATTAATTTGATAAAAATGTTAATAATATTAAAGAAGAATCACATATTGTGATATTTTTTTGACATCATCGAAATAATAACATTAATCATATGTTATGGTTGTATAAAATAATACTAAAATTAGTATACATGATCATATGTATATATGGAAATTCTCTCAAATACACTCTTTAAGTTTTTTTTTTATCATAAATATAGACTTCAAAAACTAAAATGACCAAAATAACATTTTTATTTTGAAAATTTTAAGTTTTTTTTTTCTAAAATAAAAATTGAAATCCTATCCCCAAAACTCCACTCATCATCTCTCAACAGAAAGGTCTAGGATTAATTAACCAAGAGGGTATAAGGGTACAAGTTACTCATCTAAGATACTAAAATGACCAAAATAACATTTTTATTTTGAAAATTTTAAGTTTTTTTTTCTAAAATAAAAATTGAAATCCTATCCCCCAAACTCCACTCATCATCTCTCAACAGAAATGTTTTCATATCCGACTCAGATTATGGTTGAACCGATATATCCGGCGACCTGTGTTTAATCCAGTTAAGATTTAATAAAACTTTTTTAGTTAAAAATTAGATAAAACCTTGAAAAATCCAAAACCCACTATTAACCCGTGATCCAATATCAGATGATTCGATGAAAAAAATATTTTTGATTTTTTTATTAAATAACTCATACATTTTGATATTATATAAGGCTGAAAATTTGTAATGTCTTATACTTTGATGAATTTTTTATTAAGTCATTAGAAAAAAATGAAATAATGGTAGTAAAAAAGTAAAATTTATTGATATGAAAATATTAGTTTCTTTTTCATTTTTAATAACTTATGAAATTTATTTTTGTTTATTTTAGATGTAAAATTTAATTTTATAATATTTTTGAACATTCAAAATGTAAAAATGTCATGGTAAATAATATTTTAAAATTTAATATATATATATATATATATATGTATATATATATATATATTCAAATTTTATTGTTAAATAAGACTAAGCAAGAAATAATAATCAAATTAAATGAAAGGTATTATTTACATAAATTTAGAATTAATATTATTTACAAATTATGGATAGTATTAGTTACCAAAAATGTAGGAAACAATAATTAAATGTTAGTGGCATAGTAATGTAAATAACTTGAAAAACTAAGGGTAGAATCTTAGTAGGGATTCTGTTTTAATAGTATAGATATTGTTGGTTTATCAAGATATTAATAAGAAATATTTGTGACTATATTTATTATAAAAACTAAATGATAGGATAATTAAATGTGATTATTTTCTAAGAAATAGTCTAAAGTGAAATATCACACATGAAAAAAGTCATAACTTATGTTTTAATATATAAGATTGAAGTTAAAAATTCAAAGAAAAAATGATGGAGTCAAACTGAAAATATTTTTGACACGTGTTTCACTTATACCAGTTTAAGAAAAAAAATGGTTTTTACACTTTCTCATGGATACCAATTTTGATTTTAATTTGTTGGCTCAAGATGATGAAAGAAGAGTTTTGTTTGATTTAAATATGCATCTCCACCTAGAGAAGAAAGCTTTCAGCGATGGTGATGAAGGTTTTTGTTGGGGTCAAAATCGGTTACGACGGAATCAAGGCTAAAAGTTCTTAAAAATGAATAAGAACATTTCTCGGAAAAGTAATTTTCCGGAAAGAATCCTTTGCGGAATCATTCTTTGATAGAACTCGTAAAAGCTTCAATCGAGCCGCTAAAAACTAAACACAATCGTCCGTGAGCAACAGACAAATATCCGAACCAGCCACATACCAGATCAAGCATGGCAATTGGACCATGCACGAGCCAAGCTCGGTCGCTGCGTAGTGACCAAGTTCGAGCTTACACGCTCGGTCATTATGTAGCGACCAAGCTCTAGCCAAAGCTCGGTCGATACGTAGCGACCGAGCACATACTTTCTTAGTTGTTACGTAGCGACCAAGCTCAAGTCAAAGCTCGGTCGCTATGTAGCGACCGAGCTCAACCAAAGCTCGTTCGCTACGTAACGAGCGAGCACGTACACAGTCCGGGTCGCTACATAGCGACTGGATTCTCCCAAACATCAACACACCACGAATCCATGCATTCTCGTCTACTCTTTAATGCTATCTCCTGTAGGCCACAGCTCACTACTTGTTCCTTATTGATCGGAGTCATCATTTAAACTTTACGATAAAAACCGCGGAAAATTTGTTCTTATCAAAGAAACCGTAATAAACGTTTCAAGTCGAATAACGGCCCAAAGAGGCCTAAAACGCGACTAGAAGCCCACTTACGATTTCTTAACCGAAAATCCCATAAAAACTATGGCGGTTTGGACTTGGTTGACAAAAAAAAAGATAAATGTCAACTTTCTGCGGATAAATGTCAAGTTTCCGAAGACAATTATGAATATCGGGAAAATGGAATATCTCCATTTTTGAGCTATGATGACTTAAGGGCAGAAGAGGAAAAGCATAAAACGACCTAGGAGGGAGTATATAAAGAGTCCTAGGCAAGAGGCAAAAAAAGAAAACTCATAGACTCATAACTCTCTACACTTACAAACCCTAATCTTTATTCTCCACAAGCTCAGTTTCTATGTCTGGCACAAAAATACTTGACAAACTCGCCCAGGCTATTCGATCTCTTGTTCAAATCCTTCTAACTGAACTACGTTCGACTTGATCCTCAAAATGGGTAGAAAGGCAGCCTTTCATAAGGTTCAGTCTCGAATCCTTCAAACATTTTTCCGTCTTTTCTCGTCTATTTCTCCGCGAGCTGCGGCACACATAGGTTTTTCTCAACATGGATGGTTACCCTTACGAACCTAGTTAGTGTTTATTGTCTGGATCATGCAATTCCCTTTGTGTTATCGTTTCCGGACAAGCTACATGCATGCTTTCGTCCTTGGAACGCTCATACGCCAATTCGAATTAAAGATTTATTGTTTTCCCATAAACTTTTTTTATTATCCTTTCATATTTTCTGCATTTTTTGGTTACTTGTTGTTGGTTCTCGCAGAGATTTGGGACCTCTAGGAAACTATGGTTTACCCTATGTTCCTACTTCAAAGGAAATCGACGGTGCGAATTTCAGTTCCCACAGCTTGGCGCTAGAAGGAGGGGGGGTACAGATTACTCTAACTCATAGCCGCAAAACGCTTGATCGAAATGATGTCTGAATATATGAAAGAAAAACTCGCAGCACTCACTGCTCCTATGGACAACGCTTACACAAACACCATAGTGCTCAACAAAATCGAAAAACTAGTCGCGACTTTTCGCCACGAAAAAAGCCTGCATCAATCTCGGTCGCTATGTAGCGACCGAGCACGTATTAAGCTCGGTCGCTACGTAGAGACCGAGCGTGCATCAAGCTCGCATTAAGAAAATGCTTTTGACAAAGCAAACTCTCGTAGAAATAGGAGGAAAAAGATTCATACAATGCAATGCCTCGTCAAAATCATCCCAAAAGCAAACGACAATCTAAGATTCGTCTAAATGCCAGGAATTGATCCAAACCATCTGGGAAATAATCTCGAGGGCTATACAGCATCTCTTGTCGCAATCATGCGTTTAGAAATCCTCTTCCCATCTTCAGAGTGAAACTCGATGATTTTCCGAAGTCATAAAGATATTTTCTAACTTGATAAAACAAATTTAGTATAAGAGTTAAAAGAAAACTATGCGAGATATCTTTAGGCATCAAAGCATTGCTCTCATTTTCCGTTGAACCAAGTGGGTCACAGAATGATATCAAAAACATTTGCGACAAAGCAAAACCGAGAATAAAAGTACCAGCAATAGGGAACACGTCCTCCCTACTCGTCGACTGATCTTATCGCTAGTTAACATATTCATTTCGCTCAAAAAACCTGCGAAAAACATTTCACGACTAGATCTTGGTGAAATAATCTATGGTAAAACTCCATGAGTGACTCGACGAAGCTTTCACTAAAGAATAAAAACAAAAGTGGAAATGTTTCCCAAAAATCTGCGGAAACATCGTTATTTTGACATCTCCATACGTCGCGCCAATTTACTAAATTCGTAAAAACCAGTAGCCTGTTACTTATGCAAAAAATCTTTCGTATAGTCAAAATCATGTCATACGAAGTAACTTTTGAAAGTAAACGTAACAGGTTTTACGAAAAAGTACTTTGCTTATAGCAAAAACCAAGTTGTATAATCCGACGTCGGACGACCAATCTAAACTTTATTTCCTTGCACCACGATCTGAAAGATCTCATTCTTTTACCCTGCGGTTCACTGGCATCCGCTCTCATTCCCCTTGGTCACATCTAAGCAAGAAGTCACCCCGCAACTGACTCCGCATCGAGCTTCTTAGGCTTTATCTCCCTCGATAAAAAAGAAACAACTTCCATACGAATAAAGAAAAGATTATACGAAACTTTCATCGTATAAAACTAAAGTGGAAAAGCGTTTTCTACGAGCACGAACATATTTGGCATTTCAATCTTGACAACCGCTACTTGGCCCTTCACTACAAGAAAATAATCTTATTGCAATAATGATATATTGTTGCAATATGCTCATATATTGTTGCAAATATGAAATTGCAATAAAATTGTGACAAATTTTAATTTCTTTCTGTTTGAATGTTGCAAATTCATATTTGTTGCATAAACGTAGCAAAATTAGCAGTAAATTGAAATGTTGCCATATATGTCATATTATTGCAACGATTTTTTCTAGCAATTTTATTGTATATTTACAACGTATTTTGTAACTATAAATGGTGGCAAGTCATTGCTACGCATAATATATAGCAAACAACATTGAAAATTTGCAATTATTGTTTTTGAAATTTAGTTGTATTAATGCAACAATATATATATTCATAATTATTTTGGTACAATTGCAACGTATGGTTGCAATTTAAAATTGTTACAAAATTTACTATATAAAATATATAGCAAATGTTGTTGCAAATTTTCCTATGATTTCTTTTAAATAATATATTTGGTACAAATATTTTTTGACCGTGGCTACTATATGATTAACAGTTAATATTTTAATAAAATTAGTAGATATCAACTCTGTTGCATAGATTAATTGTTTTAGTATTGCTTACAACATTCGATGTGTAATTGTTTTAGTATTGCTTACAAAAGTCAAATGACCAATTTTATTAGATAAACTAAAATATTAAAAAAAAAATCAACAATGCATCTATACTATTAAAGCAGAATCCCTACTAGGATTTTGCCCTTACTTTATAAGTTATTTACATTACTATGCCATTGACATTTAATTTTAATAGCTATATTATTTATTTAAAGTTAACAGATTTTTCCTATATTTTTGGTAACAAATACTATCCATAATTTGTAAATAATATCAATTCTAAATTTATGTAAACAATACATTTCATTTAATTTGAATATTATTTTTCTTTCTTATTAGTATTTAACAATCAAATTTGAATATATATATATATATATATATACATGAAAATTAAATATATTATTTACTATGTCATTTTTAATTTTTGAACCTTCAAAAATATTTTAAAACTTACTTTAAAATTAAATTTTACATCTAAAATAAACAGAAACAACTTGCATAAGTTATTAAAAGTGAAAAAGAAATTATATTGTCATATCAATAAATTTTACTTTTTCTATTACCATAATTTCATTTTTTCAAATGACTTAATAAAAAATCATCAAAATTTAAGATATTACATTTTTCAGTCTTATATAATATTAAAATGTATGAGTTATTTAATCAAAAAAGTCAGAAATATTTCTTTTTGTTTTCAGCGAATCATCTGATATCAGATCACGGGTTAATAGCGGGTTTTGGATTTTACAAAGTTTTATCTAATTTTAACTAACAAATTTTTATTAAATCTGAAACGGATTAAACACAGGTCGCCGGATTTATCGGTTCAACCACAGTTTGAGTCGGATATGAAAACATTTTCTGAAAATTAAATATAATAGAACAAAACTTTTGAAACATTAATATAAATAATTTTAAAATTATTTATTTTTAATAAAATTTATAAAATCAATCAAATTTTATCAAAATAGTAAATTTATATCTGCGCTTTTAAAGCGTGGGTCAAAATCTAGTTAATAGATAAAGGCCAGCGATAATTAATAACTAGAAAAAAAACTAAGAAAACCTTAGAAAAATAACAAAAGCAGCCAATTTAAACTTGGTTGTTGACACCCATGGATAAAATAGCTGGACAAAGGAGGGCAATCATTTTCTCCAAACCTTCAAGTTTGCTCAGTCTTTCTTTGATATTTTCATTTTCTTCAGAAATGTCTTGTACCTTTTTTTTGAACTCATCATTTTCCAAGTGGCTTTCAATGGTGACTGGCATTTTACCATTGAGTGAAATTTCACTAAGAACAGCTCCAAGACCAAACACACACCCTTGTGTTGAATCAACCAACTGTAGAATATAATATATGGCAGAAAAAAAAATTTATAAAGAAATCTAGGAATATAAAAATTCCATTGCATTACCTTCAAATACATTTCATTTTTTTTTCCTCAGAAGTTAGCTCTTCAATGGTTAGGATATCATCTTCAAGCATGTGATCATCTACAATTTTTTTCATATCCTTCACTAATTAGCCTTGCCCTTTCATCCACAAATGACCCATATGATTTCTTGTGTGTCTCACGAAGAACATCAATGTAAGATGCATCTCCGTTCTTTTCTTTCTACAAAAGAGAAATGTTAGAAAATAATATTAAAAGTAGTACATATGAAAAAAGTGTCTTACCAATATATCTGAAACCCTATCATATGAGCCAGCTCGGTGTTTATGAGGTCCATCCCATTTCGATCTAACATTCGACTCTTAAAAGCTTTTTTACTTTTTTCCTTAGCTTTATCCGTGCCCCAGTAGGCAACCAAGTCTAGTAGTAATCATCAAGGATCCAATATGGCTGCTTACCTCTTTCGATAGGTTTAGTTGCAGCACATATGCAAAACATCTTTCGCACCTCGGATTCAATCAATTGATTCCAACACTACAAGAAAACAAAGCATTTACTAGGAAATTTTACTAGGAAAATTCTTCCTCGTAAAGTTACTAAGCCTTTACTAGGATCTTACGAGGAAAGCAAATTTCCTCGTAAGTTCCTCGGAAACTTACGAGGAAATACTTTCCTCGTAAGACCTTAGTAAATTTACGAGGAGATTACGAGGAAAAAGTACTTTTCCTCGTAATGCCGTAGTAAACACTTTCCTCGTAAAGGCGTAGTAAAATATTACTACGAAATTAGGAGGAAATAGTTTCTTACTACGAAATTAGGAGGAAATAGATAGGAAATATCGAATTTAAATAAAACACATGTTTTGTACCTACTTTTCCTAGCAATTTCCTAGTAAATGCTCAG